>JAZKJV010004967.1:600000-900352 GCA_037367405.1 Ottelia alismoides
TAGCATTCACATACTCAACACTTTGAGGTGCTATCCCTTTATATAGGTCAGTACCATATCTTATGGGAATGAAGCCTTCCTTAGAATTTCCTAAGTGGAATCTTTCCAAAGTTACCCTTCATATGACTATCTCAATGTCCTCTTCTCTTTGTCTCTGAACAACTGCAGAACTAAGATCTGAGAGGCATCCTTGAGATCTTTTATTTCAAATGAATGTGACAACCAGATGATACAACCCTTTTTGTTTCTTTATATCATTTCAAATGACTAGGATTTTGTCAATGGCTAGGATCTTATCTACATTTAGCACTGTGAACATAATGACACTCACACTAAGATTCACATGATTCATCAAGATTCTTTCTAAAATCATAACCTTTATAATTTCATCAAAAATGATGTTCAAAATATGATAAGCTTATTTGAGTCCATAGATGGTGTACTTTATCTTGCACATCTTGCCTACCACAACTATGAAGCCTTGGATCTACTTCATATGAATATTCTCACTGAACTATTCATTCAACACAAAATTTCATTAAGGATGGAGATGTGTATGGGGTTAAATCAATTTTCATCCAAAATAGGTAGATTTCAGGACAAGAGTGATCCCGATTTACTAAAGAAGACGGGGAGTTTGGAGAGAGTTTCACAAAGTCTGAACCGTGATCTCGGGAATTGCCCCGAATTATTGGAGAGGTCGACCGCATGGAATCGATATGGGTGTTGGTGGAGTCTCAACCAAGCCATCCATGGGTCACCATCTCGAGGTCAAAAGGAAGATCAAGAATGGATGAATGATACAGAGGTCTATAAGAAATAAAAGGAGTGCAAAACAGTATAACAACTCAAAGTGAGCAGGGGTTAAATGAGAATAAAAGAAGAAAAATAAATGGTAAAATTTGCACAAGTGTACGAGACTGGATCTTTGACTTTAATCTAATCAAACAAACACCAAACAAGTTGTGGATTCACCAACTCAACCCAAGTGATACCATAAGAGTTCAACTATCTTGTCAATTGTATGGTTCTTTTGTAGGCAAATCTTTTAGCAAGTCCTTATGAGGGCTATCCCTATAGGAGTGTGTACTACCAGGAAAGTACCCTGTACTTCTTCCACCTCCTTTGTAACATGTGATCTGTGCAATTTGAGGTTCTTGATCTCATGGTTGGGCGATTACTCAGCCAAAGAATAGAGAAAGGAAGCCAATATGCAAAACTAATATTTCCCTCACAAGTGAGATATTCGGTCGCATGATAATGAGACAACCACCCCCCATGAGGATGTGGCCTATACTCAATACTAAGACCGAATCGGATGTTCCACACAAAACATAAACACTATCGTCGGCAAGGCCCTACTCGCCTACATACAATAGAAGCGGCAATACTTCGCCAACCCAGGTGATAATCAAGGCTACCACATATCAGGTTTTTGGCTCTAATCCGTAGGGAGTCATTCCTCACTCAGTCATGAATATACTTGAAAGCAAGGAAGGCTTTATGAAATGAAAACAAGGATGCCCATTATGATTTTTAATTAAGGTCAAAGTTTTATTAGTAGTCCCCTTGTTTTAATTTTTGGATTTTCAAATTTTTTGAGTATTTTTAAAACATAATCACTTAATGATTTTTTTGTATTTTCCTTTTTATCCTAAGTGTGGAAAAATGAGGGAGAAGGTGAAAAGCAATGCAACTGGATACTAGAGTGGAAATCTCACTCTCGTATCAAATGATGCATGCAAAGTAAGAAGACTCATAGTGCTTCCCAGTGCTCTCCATGCAGGATGCAAGGCAGAATATATAAATATCTACACAACATGCACGATATGCAAAGCAATAAAGCATCCTAAACAAGAATTTCTATTATCGGTAAGAACCAAGTGATAATCACTCAAAAATGGATCCAAGTATCCAATCTTGGAGACTCCTCGGGGCCCGACACAACATGTCTTGCAAGCGTTATGTGGAGTCTCTCACGACTCATGCTTCCAAGTTCAAATGATTCACATTTAAAATTTATCTAGATCCAAGCATAGAAGACTATAGGAGCATGATTATAATTATGCTTTGGTCCTATTTTATTGAGTCAAGCAACCCTAAATCTAAGGGCTCAATCACATAAAACAAAGAAAAAGAAAGGCAGAAAACTCAAAACTTCGTGAAACAAAAGAAAAGGAAGGTGATAAAAAATGAAAAACCTGATGAGGCCCCCAGGTGAACAAACACCCGGGCAATAGACCTCGTTAAGTAGAAGTCTTCAAAATACAAATTATTACAATTAATTATACAAAAATAAATTCACTCCCTCCCAAAAATAAAACAAAAAAATACTAAGTAATTTTGCTAAAGGTTATGAAAAGAACCTTAACCGCAACATGGAAGTGTGATAATCACATCATATGCGATCGAGAGCGAGTAGTTGCACTCGTTACTCGGAGAAACGGGACTTAAATTTTTTTAATGATGAAACCATATGATCCTAGAACACTTCTCAAATTGTTTCATACAAAGTAGATATAGGAATACCTCTTGAAGCATGGTTGTGATCGAAGTCTCTAAGCGAAGAAACCACCTATCTCAAGTCAGACACAACGGAGGAGACGCTTGTGAGCGTGTTGATGAGACACATCCTTCTCGCAATACAAAACACTGATCCAAGTGATGGATCTCCTAATTTCGTCACTTGAAATTCGAGGTCTTCTTTGCATACAAGAAGCAACAAGGAGACAAAGATCCACGAGTGGTTGAAGTGGCATCACGACAGTGTAACATCGACGACGATCTTCTCTAGGGCAAGAGATGGATAGAAATAATTGATGGAGAGAAGGGGTGTGTATGAGAATACGAGAGAGAGAGAGATATATATATACTATTCAATTGTTGTAAAAAGAAGAGCTAGAGTTGCCTCTTCTTTTCTAATATTTTGTTAGTCAATGGATCTCGATTCATGGACAACACAAATCCAATGGTTGAGATTGATTTGTGTTTCTTTCAATGGACATGATTTTGTTGTAGAAAACACAACAAAAATTAATTTAAATAAATCAAATATATATTGAATAATCATCAATACAATTCAATTCATTCAAATCAATCATCATAGGAGAAATAGGAAGGAGGCAAGCCTCTTTCCAATATGAGGTGGATGACCCTACATGAATTAGTTCTCATGGTGGTTGTCCACCCTCCCCTATTAGGAAGGAGGCTTCCATCTCCTATTTCATGAAATTACACATCCCATGATGTTCTACATAAATTACAACAACATTTGTTGTAAATATATTCACACAAATAAATCAAAATTATTTTGTGAATATTGCATTCATGACATTGAAATTTGCGAATCATATTCACCACCCAAAATAAAATGTAAATAACATTTTCAATTAATTGTCCAATGTGAATCTAATTTACATCAACATTAAAATTTTAAATGTTATTTACAAATAGCTCTCTCTTGTATATTATAAATCACATTTATAATATATATGATTGATATGGATAGCACTATTCACATTATACATATCCATAATAATTAAATATATTTAATCATATTGGATAATCATTGTCATGCATCTAAATAATGTGAATAAAATTCACATTATTAATAATAATTAATCTCATTTAATTATCCATTTCTTAATGCTTGGATAGACATTACATCAATGGAATTATTCTTGAACTCTTTCAAGAATAATGCTCTTTCTCTGTGAATACTTGGGGATAACGACATGGCGATTGTACGTTCCATGTATGACGACTTAGATATTGAGATCACTTCTCGTATCCAGATCTCGGGGACCTCTCATGGAAATTAATCTTCTCATTGTACAGAATCACATTCAGATCAATGTCCAACATTTGGATTAAGATCAGATTTCTCTATAGAGAGGAGTCACTAAAATCAAAACATGTTTCATCACTCCCTCAGAATGGAAGCATCATGGTTATGCAATCGTTTATGATTACATCACCCTCAAATGATCCCTATACTCGTACATCTTACATACTGGAAGACCTAGAATAAAACTGAAGATTTAGATCAATTTACCATTGTCATCTCCAGGGTTTTATCATTAAGTTCTCATTCATTCATTAGGATTTTGGTATCGATCATACGCTTTCCAAAAGCATATATCATACCTATAAATTCTTCTCTTGCTTCCAATGCAAGATGACCATGCATGGAATTTGATTGGTCCAATACCTCATGAGTGAGCTCATTTCTTCTGATTCACAAGTGAATCTGTATGATTCCTTTGAGAGATCATATTACTCATATGACCTTGTATGCACACTAGCTCGTTGGTGTATTGACCTTGATTAGGTCATCAACCTATCAGTCTGCCAAATGTACATTCTCAGAGACATAACAATACATCGGTCTCTGGTCAAAGGATGCATCCCTACATCATGACAATATAAGACAAAGGTCTTGATTATCTAAATCTCACTAAGTCAAGTCTTTGACCTAACTTATCTGACACCTCTGAATCTCTATTCCTATGCAGAGGACCTACATCAAGAGGTTGGTCAGATATCAACCTTTAGAGAAGGATTTCCATCTCCTTATCATGCTATAGATCATCTCTTAATAATCATTTGACGGTATTTGATGAGTCCTCAATCTAACACTTTAGATGTTTATCAAGAACCAGCCTCTATGATTCAACTATTGAATAAACAACTGTATGATCATTAAGATGGCCCTGGTACATACCCTTAATTGTACTAAGGGACCTTATACTGCATTCATTCATTTAATCTCATACAGGAAGTGAAATAAATTAATAACTGTTATTGATATATCAAACATTACACTAACATTTATTTTTAGAAATGGTTCTCCTCGGTCTCACATGGCTAACAATATTCCACTAGCCCTCAGAACCATTCAGGTACAATCCTTAAACCCATACTCATTACATGCTGGTCGAAAACCTTATATATCAAAGGTTTGGTAAGGGGATCAACAATGTTGTTGGTAGAGGCTACCTTGGTGATGACAATGTCACCACGGTTTCGTATCTTCGGAATGATGTGGCATTTACTTTCCACGTGCTTGCTCTTTTGATTCCATCTGGGTTTCTTCTCCTGAGCTATGGCTCCCGTGATGTCGCAGAGTAGCGGGAAGGAAGTATCAGAGGAAACTATGCCAATCTCTAGGATGAACTTGCGCAACCACACCTCCTCCTTTGCAGCATCCAATGTGGAAATGTATTCGGCTTCTATCGCTGAATTGGTTTTAGTGTCAAGCTTCTTGCTTTTTTAATTCACAACGCCATCATTCAACAGGAACACAAACCCTGATATCGACTATTAATCATCAATATCAGACTGGAAGTCAGAATCTGTATATCCTAAGACTTAGAAATCACCATCTCCATAGACCAAGATGTAATCTTGCGTCCATCTTGGATACTTAATGATGTTATTCACTACATTCCAGTGTTTCTCTCCATATCAGGATTGGTACCAACTTACCACTCCCACTACATGGCAGATATCTCACCTTGTGCACATCATGGCGTACATTAAGCTTCCTACATCTGATGTGTAGGGGCATCCATCCATGGCGTTCTTATCCTCAACACTTTGAGGAGTCATCCCTTTAGATAGGTGAATACCATATCTTAAAGGAAGGAAGGCTTTCTTGGAGTTCTCCATGTGGAAACACTCCAAGATCTTCTTAATATACCCATGTTGTGACAATACCAAAATCCCCTTTTCTCGGTTTATGACCAAGATGTAAGAGGCTTCTCCAAGATCTTTCATCTCAAAGGTATATGACAACCAATCTTAACACTGGTCATCATCCATGTATCATTCCCAATGATAAGGATGTCATCTACGTAAAGCACAATGAACACAATTACGCTTCCACTAGGCTTCTTGTACACACATGGTTCATCAAGATTCTGAACAAAATCATAACTCTTTATGGCTTCATCGAATATGATGTTCTAGCTACGAGAAGCTTGTTTGAGCCCACAGATTTTAGCTTGCATACTTTGCCTTCCTCGATTTTGAAGCCCTAGGGTTGCTCTATATAGATATCCTCCGCAAGTTATCGATTGGCGAAAGCTGTCTTGACGACCATCTTCCAGATATCGTAGTCAAGATATGCAGCTATAACCAGCAATGCCTTGATGGACTTAGCATAGCCACAAGAGAGAATGTCTCATTGTAGTCGATGCCTTATCTTTGTGTGTAGCCCTTGGCTACGAGCCGTGCTTTGAAAGTATCTACTTTCCCATCAACTCCACTCTTTCTCTTGAATATCCATTTACAGCCGATGGGTTTTACCCCTCTATGTGGATCATCTAGGGTTCATACACCATTCCTATGCATGTAGTCTATCTCATACATAATTGCTAGCATCCATCTATCCTTGTCATGATCCGCGATTACTTCATTAAATGAAGATGGATCATTTTCAGTTTCACCTCACACATGGAATCCATACCTTTCAAGTGGTGAAACCACCCTCAAACTCTTTGAAGAGGTACAGGTGCTACATCTTCATTTACTTCTTCAGTTTCATGTTCAGGAATCTCAGTATCCTCAGGGGATTCAATGAGTTGTTGGACATGCGAGCCCACGGTGAGCCATTATGCAATAAATGTTATTGCATATATTATTCCTTGATCTGAAATGAAGAATAACTAATTTGCATAATAGGCCCCTTAGTAAAATTAGGTTATGTACCATGACCATATTAATAATCATACAGTTGTTGATTCAACTATTGAATCATAGAGGCTGGTGCTTGGATGAATATCTAAAGGGTTAGATTGAGGACTCATCAAGCATCGTCAAATGATTATTAAGAGATGACCTCCAGCCTGAGTAGGAGATGGCAATCCTTTCTCACATAGGCTTATATCTGATCGACCTCTTGATTCAGGTCCTCTGCATAGGAATAGAGATTCGGAGGTATCAGATTAGTTAGGTCAAAGAGTTGACTTGATGAGATCGAAATAACCAAAGTCCTATATCGTATGCTGTCACGATACAAGCACGCATCCTCTGACCGGAGATAGATGTGTTACTATATGTCTGAGTATGTATATTTGGTAGACCAATAGGTTGATGACCTAACCAAGTCTATACACCGACGCGCTGGTGTGCATGTAAGGGCATATGAGTAATACGATCTCTCAAAGGGATCATATAAGTTCATTACTGAATCGGAAGACATGAGCTCACTCATGAGATATTGGGAAGAATCAAATTCCGTGCGCACGGTCGTCTTGCTTTGGAAGCTTGACTAAATTTGTAGGTTTGATACATACTTTTAGAAAGTATATGATCAGGATTTAGGTATGATATATGCTTTCGGAAAGTATATGATCAATACCATCTCCCAATGACCAAATAAGAAACTTACTGATAAAAACCCTGAAGTAGACAACATAAAGTTGATCTAATACTTTGGGTTTAATCTGAGTCTTCCAGTATGCAGGATGTATAGGTATTAGGAATACCTGAGGGTGATGTGATCATAAACGATTGTATAACCATGATGCTTCCATTCCTTAAGAGTGATGAAACGGGTCTGGATTTTAGTGACTCCTCTTAGTAGAGAAGTAATCTGATCTTGGTCCAAATTTTGGACATTGATCTGAATGTGATTCAGATGCAATGAGAAGATTAGATTTGCGTTCTTGATTTAATCAAGCATCTATGGGAGGCTCGAGATCTAGATTTGACATGTGATCTCAATATTCAAGTCACTATACGTGGAACAATACAATCGCCTTGTCCTTATCTCCAAGAATCCGCGGAGAAAGCACATTTTCCTTGAAAGAGTTCATGGATAATTTCATTGTTGATATATGTATCCAAGCATCGAGAAAATTGATAATTAAATGTGATTTAATTATCATAGATAATATGAATTTGATTCAAATTATAAGGAGAGTTATCTGAGACAATTAAATGTGATTTAATTATCAAAGATATGAATAATGTGAATGTGATTCATGTTACTTGGGCAATGAGAAAAGAAATCCAAGATGATTAAATATGATTTAATTATCATGGATATGATAATGTGGATAGCACTATCCATATTAATCATATATATTATAAATGTGATTTAATATATTAGAGAGAGCATATTGCGATTTATATTTGTTGATTAATTGTTAATGTGACTTGGATTTACATTGAACAATTAATTGAAAATATAATTACATTTAGTTTTGGGTTGTGAATGAAATTCACATAATTTCAACGGCATGGTTGATATTTTCCCTAAGACAGTTTGGAATTATTTTTTGGTAAAAATATTATTGACAACAGATTATGATATAATCATGAGATAATGAGATCTCATGAGATATTGAGTTCTCATGAGATGATGGTAGCTGTCCCCTTATTTTAGGGGATTGGTTTAGTCTTCTCATTATCCTATCTCTAGTCAAAAGTGATTTAATTTGAGATTAATTATATTGATTTATCTATGATAATTAATTTGAATTAAATCACTTGTTGTTGTGTTTTACCAACAACAATCCTAGTCGTTGAAAGGGACACAATCAACCTTATCCATTGATTGTGTGTTGTCCGTGGATTGGGATCCATGGACTCCCAAAACCCTATATAAGAAGAGGCACCATTGCTCTTCTAGACACTTGACATCAATGAATGCTCTCTCTCTATCTCTTACTCTCTACACGCCCATTCTCTCTATCTCTCATGTGGCCGCCCACCATGGATACCCTAGAGAGATCCTCCATCGCCGCAGCGTCATTGTTATGCTGCCCGATCGTCTGCTTGTGGATCTCTGTCTACTTCGACGTGCCTTGCTCATGAAGAAGATGTCGTATCTCGTTTGTCGAGATCAGGAGATCTGTGGCTTGGATCATCAACATGGATTGCGAGAAGCACGAGTCTTATCCACGCGCTCGCAAGCGTCTCCTCCGTCGGATTGGACTTAAGACAGGAGGTCTCTTTGTTTAGAGACTCGATCGCAACTACGCTTCAAGAGGTAATCCTATTACTTGTTTTAGGTTTAGGCGAAACGATCCGAGAAGTGTTCATGGATCATGTGGTTTCGTCACATAAAATTTTTTTAATTTCCGCTGCATCGAGCAACTAGTGCGACTAGTCGCTCCCGATTGCATTCGATGCGATCATCACGCCTCTGTGATGCGCTTGAGGATTTTTACCATATCCTTCAAGTGGTATCAGAGACAGGTTGTTGAAGGTTTCGGATGAGATCCATGAACCTACGAAAATTTGGCTCGTTTGGGTTCGTGAAGATTTTAGCATTTCAATTTTCGCAGCCCTGTCTTGTGATAAAATTTCGGCCCTGATTAAAATGTATAAATACGAAATTTTAAATTAGATAATGTTTCCCCTTAATTAAGGAAACAATAGAATTTGAGTTTGCGTAATTTGGATTCTATTTGCTCAAGATATGATCGTTTTATTGACCATGTATCCACTGTTTCCAGGATGGCGATTAGAGACGTAATTAAGATGCTAATTACGGTTCTAAAACGCATGAAAATACGTGTTTTTCATATGGTTTAGTTTTTAACTCAAGTTATCAATCTCTGGAAATTGATTTTTCTTAATTTAGATTTAAAATGAATGAGATATATTATTTTTAGTTAGTGAGGGTCACTGCTGGAAATTGCATCATTATCCGAAACTGTGTGATTATCGTTTAAGAAAAATTGCAAAATTAATAGTTAATTTCCTGGAATAATTGTGGATAATATTTAAGAAATATTAGAACAATATTTATTCCCTTAAATGACATTGACTCAACCAACGAATGATTAGATTAGATCTAGATCACCAATTGGTTGCTTGATACACATTCCAATTATTTTCATGAAAACTCTAGTTTATCCTACAATAGCTGTAGGACAACTTTTACATGCAAAACCTTGTTGCTTGAATAGGATTGGGGATTTGTTTAGCAAATCTCCTTATAATATTATCAAAATGGTTTTGATGAATATTATATGGTATAATTTCGGTTGAAAAACCGATGATCATCAAGTACAAAGTGATTGACTCGGCATTGTTTTTTCCCGAGGCAGATATGGTGTCTAGTCAGGGAGCGTTGGGGTAGCAGGTTGCACTGTGTGCGGTCTGTCCCACTCTCATCGGTACTGGCCATGACATCGGGTAGGGAACGAATGATGCCTGAGAGATCATGATGTATTTTCTAATTATTAAAATTTAAATAATACGTATTTGAGATAATACCGTAATTCAAGTAACAACTAAAGAATGTTTGTTGGATATTAATTGGATCATTAATTTAATATGATTAGATTAATTGGAATCCAATTAAAATTAAAACGCTCTATTATGAATAGAGTTGTTATTTCCCTTGGAAGAATTAATCATAATGAATATGATTCATAATGATTAATTAGAATTTGAATATGATATGGAGGATGACATAAGTGACATCCATGGTTTCCCGTCAAGGCAAAGGGTTCCGTCGCCAGATATTGTATGTAGGAGACGCCTGTCCGAAATGACAACTCCTGCATACAATCCATTTAGATCGGGCTCTTCGCTTCTCGAAAGAGTAAGGCCGTATACATAGTGACCCCAATATCGGGTCCTCATATTATTGGGGAGATATTGGATTGCGTATAGAGAGTATTAAGCCTATTGACGGTTGGTTCAATTAATGACGGATCAACATCACCTTAGGGGTGGTGGGCCCGGGTGTTAAAGACCGAATTGGGAGATGCAAGTTAGACTTGCAAGGAGGAATGTGTTCCCGCTTCTTTTTATCCGAGTTACAGGTTCTCATATTATTGGGATGTGACAAAGATAAGGAAGGAGATCCCAGATCTTTCTTGAGATATAATGGTAAATATATCTCTTACATTGAAAGTGATTAAGGGAATGAACTTTCATTGTTGACAAGGCAAGACAACTTTGATATAAAAACTCCTAAATCAAAGTAATATATATATACACTTATGCAAATTTCTTATTTCAGATAATCCTTCATTAAACCCACTCAATGTTATACTCAATAATAACCAGTAAAATATCATAGATTGGACTCATGATCCAGATATTGTACTTGAAGTTGGACACATATTGTATGTGGTTGCAATGTGCAAGTTTCCTCATAATAATGAGGAATGACAAATAAATACACAATAGATCTACAGTCTTAGGGTTTGTATGTCTCTGCAGTCTTGATCTCATCGAATGTACTTTGGAAGTGACATATTGAAGATGATCACAATTGTCAAATTAATCCTTGTAAAACCCTAAGAAGATGTTCTGGCATGCATATGTGCTCTCGACATTTTAATCATGAATGACTTGGTTCACTGCATCATGCAGAATGGTAGCTCTATAAGAGATGATGTATTCAAAATTTTTGAAAACCTACCTGAACCAATGTTTTAAGAGTTTAGATGGATGTAGATACGATGAATGCCATCATTCTACTGTCTATACTCTAGTCATTCATGAAGCTTCATAATATTCATATTGTATGAATTTAATGAAGCATGTATAAACATTGAAATACCCTTACATTAAATTCTTTTGAATTTAGGATAAGAGATCCTTGGTCTTAAGCAATAGTTGTTAATAGATAAAGATGGTGCAGTGGATGCATGGGTCGGACCCGAGTAAGAAGGAAAGTCAAAGAGTTGATCTACTTCTGTGACTTCTATATGACATCCAAAAAGTTGGATGAATGCCAATACTGCAATAAGTTGGAGTGTTGATAGTATGACTATCAAGTCTGTCTGGAATCCTTAGAGAAGGACTCAGATAGAGCACCTGAATAATCTACATTTAATCATTGAAATTGACTTTCTTATAAGATAAGATTAAAGTCTAATAATTGTATCCCATTCTTCTAATGACACTTGCAACTATTGCATATGTTTTAGAAGACTGGAAAATTTGATCTTAAGGTTTATAGTTATCCACATGGATATTGATGCAAGTGTTGCAACAATCTCTATTAGATGAATGGACTTCATATTTTCAGTGGGAGAGTCCTTAGTCTTAGAGAATGTCCCTATGACCTAGATATTAGAATACACTCATTATTTGTTTCTAAATGCTAGAAATAAACATGAATTCTGGAATAAACCTATCATAAAGAGTTACGATGGATATATTTCAGATAGTAATCTAACATCTAGTGGACTCCCCAAAATTAGAAAATTAATGAATGGTTCATTAAAATTTCTAATACTGAAAGTTGAACCTTAAAAGATCAATAGGAGGATGAAGATCATTTGACAATGATCTGGCATCAAGTTTTGGACATATGTTTGTTGATTTGATCAATAGACAAGTAAGAGATGAAACTTTAGAATGTTTAAAATTTCAATCTTACATACTTGTGAATATAGTATTCAAAATAAAATGTCCAATACACCCTTCTCTGGGAATGGTGTTAGATGTCGAGGTATTCAAGATCTCATACATATTGATGTATATGGATCATCTATATCATAATAAACATTATGGATATGTGATATCTATTGATGAGTATGTATGATATGAGATTTCTTCTCTTTACCTCAGAAACCTTTGAAATTTTCAAAGATTTCATAATTTTGGTTTGGAACCAAAGTTTGAAGGAAGATGAAAATGAATTTGATCTAACCTAGGTAGCTTGTACATGTTAGATAAAATTCAAAGAATACCTTATGGAGATATGAATATCATTTTTTTATCTCAATCCTCCTAACACACCTAAACTCAATAGAGTTGTAGGGAGATATAATTGGATCATGTGTGACATGATTTGATAAATGATTAATTTTAGCATAATTTCCTCTTAGTTTCCTGGTATATATGTAGTAGAGACTACATTATATATCCTTAATAAGATTCCATGCAAGTAAGCTGGAATCGAGCACTAGAGAGTGCTACTTCATTAGGAAAATAAATTATAGTATTTGATACCTACTTTATAACCCTGAGATTCTTAAAAGATCTCATCTCTGAGAATGTGATTATTAGATGATGTCTCTCTTGAGAATCAAGATGAAAATGAAGTAAAGGAACTCATTTAATCTTGAGATGATAATGAGGCTCCAAACGGAAACTAGAAGGATAATTAAAGATGAAACATTAATACCTCTTCAAATGAGTTTGAGGAGGTATTCCATATGTTAGTTAAGTCTGACAATGACCGGACTTCATGTGATGAAGCTTCTGAGGATCATGACATGGAAAGATGGATGTTAGCAATAAAGGTCTAAGGTAGACTTCATATACAAGTGTTGTATATGGACCCTCAAGGATCCACCTATATGGGTTAGACCCATTAAGGTGTAAATGGATCTTCAAGAGAAAGAGGGAACCTGATGAGAAGGTAGAGACCTTCAAAGCTCGGTTCGCAGCCATGAGCTACACACCGGAAGAGAAGACATTGCTTGCGATGAGACTTGCTCTTCAGTAACCATGCTTATACCCATCAGAATATTGCTAATTGTAGCTACACAACTTGGCTTTGACATCTTCGAGATGAAAGTCAAGATTGCGTTCCTCTATGAATGCCTCTCTAAGGATATTCACATGAAGTAGCCCCAGGGCTTCATGGTTGAGGAAAGCAAAGTGTACAATCTGAAGAACTCCATCTATGGACTCAAATAAGCTTCTTGAAGTTGGAACATAAGATTTGATGAAATTATAAATGTTATGATTTCAGATAGAATCTTGATGTACCATGTGAAGCTTAGTGGGAGTACCAATGTGTTCATCATGCTAAATGTAGATTAATATCCTAATCATTTGGAATGATATAAGGATGATAATAAGTGTTTTATAGACTAGCTATTCCATATCTTGAAATATGATTTCAAGGATACCTCTTAGATCTTTGTTCTGAAGTTGTTCAGAAGCAAAGAGAAGAGGATATTTGGACCATCACATTAGTAGTACACCTTAGACATGTTCCACTCTTGGAAAATCCCAAGGAAGGTTTCCTTCCCTTAAGATATGGTACTGACTTATCTAAAGGGATATCACCTCAAAGAGTTGAGGAAGTGAATGCTAGAACTGCTTGCTCTTGTGCATCAGTTACAAGAAGCTAAGTGTATGCTAGATGTGTACAAAAGCCAGACATCTGCCATGCAGTGGGAGCAGTAAAGTGTTGCTAATCCTATTATAGAGAGAAAACACTTGATTGCAGTAATAACAAAATCTTCATAGATGACAAGATTTTTGAGATAGTCTTCAAAAACCTAAGACTTTACAGATACTGATCTTAAAGGTCTTAACTTTGGATACCTTTGGAGATAGAGATCTCCAGGAATAAGGGTATTTTGATAAGGATTATGGAAATACTGGTTTTGATAATTATTAAGCTGTAGTTAAGGACACTATAACTAACAAGATTGAGTATTGGTTGCATAAGATGCAACATTCGCATTGGATGCGAGCACTGTTACTAGGAGATATGCAAGTGCCGTAAAAGGACTTGGCATAGTCTTTTGGGAACATAGTGACTGATCATCTTACCTAGCTATTTTCTAAATAGCTTATGATTGTCACATGAGTATGGGTTTAAATGATTAGCCCATTAATGGCTCTTTGGGCTAGTGGGAGATTGTTGGACATGCGAGCCCACGACGAGCCATTATGCAATAAATGTTATTGCATATATCATTCCCAGATCTGAAATGAAGAATAACTAATTTGCATAATAGGTCCCTTAGTACAATTAGGGTTATGTAACATGGCCATCTTAATAATCATACAGTTGTTGATTCAACTATTGAATCATAGAGGCTGGTGCTTGGATGAATATCTAAAGGGTTAGATTGAGGACTCATCAAGCACTGTCAAATGATTGTTAAGAGATGATCCCCAGCTTGAGTAGGAGATGGCAATCCTTTCTCACATAGGCTGATATCTGACCGACCTCTTGATGCAGGTCCTCTGCATATGAATAGAGATTCGGAGGTGTCAGATTAGTTAGGTCAAAGAGTTGACTTGACGAGATCGAGATAACCAAAGTCCTATATTGTATGCTGTCACGATACAGGCATACATCCTCTGACCGGAGACAGATGTGTTACTATATGTCTGAGTATGTACATTTGGTAGACCATTAGGCTGATGACCTAACCAAGGTCTATACACTGGCGCGCTGGTGTGCATGCACGGGCATATGAGTAATACGATCTCTCAAAGGGATTATAGAGGTTCATTATTGAGTCGGAAGACATGAGCTCACTCATGAGATATTGGAAAGAATCAAATTCCATGCGCACGGTCATCTCGCTTTGGAAGCTTGACTAAATTTGTAGGTTTGATACATACTTTTGGAAAGTATATGATCGGGACCTAGGTATGATATATGCTTTTGGAAAGTATATGATCGATACCAACTTCCAATGATCAAATGAAAAACTTACTGATAAAAACCCTGAAGTAGACAGTATAAAGTTGATCTAATACTTCGGGTTTAATCTGAGTCTTCCATTATGCATGATGTATATGTATTGGGAATACCTGAGGGTGATGTGATCATAAACGATTGTATAACCATGACACTTCCATTCCTAGGGAGTGATGAAACTGGTCTGGATTTTAGTGACTCCTCTCAATAGAGGAGTAATCTGATCTGGATCCAAATGTTGGACATTTATCTGAATGTGATTCAGATGTAATGAGAATATTAGATTTGTGGTCTTGATTTAATCAAGCATCTATGGGAGGCCCCAGATCTGTATTTGAGATGTGATCTCAATATCCAATTCACTATACGTGGAATAATACAATCGCCCTGTCCTTATCTCCAAGTATCCGCGGAGAAAGCGCATTATCCTTGAAAGAGTTCATGGATAATTTCATTGTTGATATATGTATCCAAGCATCGAGAAAATTGATAATTAAATGTGATTTATATATCATGGATAATATGAATTTGATTCATATTATAAGGAGAGTTATCTGAGATAATTAAATTTGATTTAATTATCAAAGATATGAATAATGTGAATGTTATTCATGTTATTTGGGCACATGAGAAAAGAAATCCAAGATGATTAAATATGATTTAATTATCATGGATATGAATAATGTATATAGCACTATCCATATTAATCATATATATTATAAATGTGATTTATAATATATTAGAGAGAGCATATTGTGATTTATATTTGTTGATTAATTGTTAATGTGAATTGGATTTACATTGAACAATTAATTGAAAATATAGTTACATTTAGTTTTGGGTTGTGAATGAGATTCACATAATTTCAATGGCATGGTTGATATTTTCCATAAGATAATTTGGAATTATTTTTTGATGAAAATATTATTGACAAGAGATCATGATATAATCATGAGATAATGAGATCTCATGAGATAATGAGATAATGAGATCTTATGAGATAATGAGATCTCATGGGATATTGAGATCTCATGAGATGATGGTAGCCGTCCCCTTATTTTAGGGGATTGGTTTAGTCTTCTCATTATCTTATCTCCAGTCAAAAGTGATTTAATTTGAGATTAACTATATTGATTTATCAATGATAATTAATTTGAATTAAATCAATTGTTGTTGTGTTTTATCAACAACAATCCTAGCCGTTGAAAGGGACACAATCAATCTCATCCGTTGATTGTGTGTTGTCCATGGATTGGGATCCATGGAATCCCAAAACCCTATATAAGAAGAGGCACCCCTTACTCTTCTAGACACTCGACATCAATGAATGCTCTCTCTATCTATTTCTCTCTACACGCCCATTCTCTCTCTCTCTCTCATGTGGCCGTCCACCATGGATGCCCTAGAGAGATCCTCCATCACTGCAGCGTCATTGTTATGCTGCCCGATCGTCTGCTTGTGGATCTCCGTCTACTTGGCGTGCCTTGCTCGTGAAGAAGACGTCGTATCTCGTTTGTCGAGATCAGGTGATCCGTGGCTTGGATCGTCAACATGGATTGCGAGAAGCACGCTTCTCATCCACGTGCTCACAAGCGTCTCCTCCGTCGGATTGGACTTGAGACAGGAGGTCTCTTTGTTTAGAGACTCGATCACAACCATGCTTCAAGAGGTAATCCTATTACTTGTTTGTGGTTTAGACGAAACGATCTGAGAAGTGTTTTTGGATCATGTGGTTTCGTCACATAAAAATTTTTTAATTTCCGTTGCATCGAGCAACTAGTGCGACTAGTCGCTCCCGATCGCATTCAATGCGATCATCACGCTTCTGTGATGCACTTGAAGATTTTCTTATATCATGCCATTGATATATATAAATCGTATTCATACAACATAATATGTAAATTCATATACAATTAATTAGTTATTGTGAATTCCATTCACAACTACATATAATTTGTAAATTCTATCTACAATTAAATCTCTCCATCACATTAGAAATCATATTTATAATATCCATGATTATCGTGGATAGTGATATCACATTAATCATATCCTTTAAAATTAAGTCATATTTAATCATCTTGGATCCCTATTCTCATGTGCCCAAATAATATATATCGCATTCACATTATTCACATCTTTGATAATTAAATCAAATTTAATTATCTTAGATAACTCTCCTTATAATATGAATCAAATTCATATTATTCATGATAATTAAATCACATTTTATTATCTATTTTCTCAATGCTCTTATATATTTATCAACAGTGAAATTATCCTTGAACTCTTTCAAGGATAATGTACTTTCTTCGCAAATACTTTGAGATAAGGACATGACGATTGTATTGTTCCACATATACTGACTTGGATATTGAGATCAAATCTCAAATCCAGATCTCGGGGACCTCCCATAGATGTTTTATTAAATCAAAGTCGTAAATCTAATCTTCTAATTTTATCTAAATCACATTCAAATCAATGACCAACATTTGAAGTAAGATCGTATCACTTCTCTATAAGAGGAGTCACTAAAATCTCAACCAGTTTCATCACTCCCTCATAATGAAAGAGTCATGGTTATACAATCGTTTATGATTACATCACCCTCAGGTATTCCTTATACCTGTACATCCTGCATACTGGAAGATCAAGAATAAACTCGAAGTTTTAGATCTCTTTTAGACTGTCGCCTTCAGAGTTTTATCGTTAAGTTTTTCATTTGAACATTGGGAGTCGGTATCGATCATATACTTTCCAAAAAGCATATATCATACCTAGGTATCGATCATATACTTTCCAAAAGTATATATCAAACCTACAAATTCAGCCAAGCTTTCAAAAATGAGATGATCGTGCACAGAATTTGATCTTTTTCAATATCTCATGAGTGAGCTCATGTCTTCCGGTTCAGTAACTGAACATGTATGATCTCTTTGAGAGATCGTATTACTCATATGCCCTTGTATGCACACCAGTGTGTCGGTGTATAGACCTTGATTAGTTCATCAACCTACTGGTCAGCCAAATGTACATACTCAGACATAACACATCTGTCTCCGGTCAGAGGATGCATGCCTATATTGTGACAACATACTACATAGGTCTTTGGTTATCTCGATCTCGTTATGTCAACTCTTTGATCTAACTTATCTAACATCTCAGAATCTATATTCCCATGCAAAGGACCTGCATCAAGAGTTCCGTTAGATATCAACCTTTAGAGAAAGGATTGCTATCTCCTACTCAAGCTGGAGATCATCTCTTTATAATCATTTGATGGTGCTTGATGAGTCCTCAATCTAACTCTTTAGATATTCATCCAAGCACCAACCTCTATGATTCAACAATTTAATCAACAACTGTATGAACATTAAGATGGCCATGGTATATAACCCTAATTGTACTAAGGGACCTATTATGCAAATTAGTTATTCTTCATTTCAGATCAGGGAATGATATTTGTAATAACATTTATTGCATAATGGCTCTCCGTGGGCTCGCATGTCCAACAATCTCCCACTAGCCCAAAGATCCATTATTGGGATAATCGTTAAACCCACTCTTATGTGACAATCATAGGCTATTTAGACAAATATCTAGGTAAGATGATCAATCACTTTGTTCCCAAGAGACTACGCTAAGTCCTTTTACGACACTTGCATATCTCCTAGTAACCGTGCTCACATCCAATGCGAATGTTACATCTTATGCAGCTAAATATTGTCAGTTATAGTTTCCTTGACACTACAATTCAATAATTATTATAAACTAGTATTTTAATTATCCTTATCAGAATACCCTTATTCCTAGAGATCTCTATCTCCTAAGGTATCCGCAGCTAAGACATTTTAGATGTCTATCTATAAAGTCTTAATTTCCTGAGATAAGACTTTGAGATCACTATCTCTAAGTCTTGTAATCTTTGAAGAGATTATTATTACTGCAATCAAGTGTTTTATCTCCATAGTAGGATTAATAACAATTTACTACTCCTACTGCATGGTAGACATCTGGCTTTTGACATATCTAGCATACATTGAGCTTCTCAAAGCTGGCATGTAGCTTTGGTATTCACATCCTCAACTCTTTTAGGTACTATCTCTTTAGATAGGTCAGTATCATATCTTAAGGGAAAGAAGCCTTCCTTGGACTTTTCCCAAAAATGGAATATGTCCAAGGTGTACAACTAATTTGATGGTCCAAATACCCTCTTCTCTTTGCTTTGGAACAACTTCAGAACTAAGACCTAAGAGGTATCCTTGAGATCATATCTTAAGGTATGGAATAGCCAGACTATAAAACACTTAATATTATCCTTATATCATTCTAAATGATTAGGATATCATCTGCATTTAGCACGATGAACAACACTCCCAACAAATGGAATTATTCAACTTGCACATCTTGCTTTCCTCAACCATGAAGCCCTGGGGCTACTTCATGTGAACATCCTCAGATAGGTATCCATAGAGGAATGCAATATTGACTTCCATCTTGAAGATGTCGTAGTCAAGTTGTGTAACTATAGTTAGCAATGATATGATGAGTTTAAGCATGGTCACTAGAAAGCGAGTCTCATCACAAGTGATGTCTTCTTTTTGTATGTATCTCGAGGATACGAGATGTGCTTTGAAGGTCTGTACCTTCTCATCAGGTTTCCTCTTTCTCTTGAAGATCCATTTACATCTAACAAGTTTTACCTTATAGGTGGATCCTCGAGGGTCCATATTCTATACTTGTATATGAAGTCTACTTTAGACTTTATTGCTAACATCCATCTTTCTATGTCATGATCATTAGAAGATTTATCACATGAATACGAGCATTGTTAGACTTATCTAACAATGGAATCCATCCTCAAACTTATTTGAAGAGGTATGAGTGTTTTATCTTTAATTATCCTTTTAGTTTCCGATTTTAGGAGCCTCATTATCTTCTCAAGATCCAATGAGTTCCTTCACTTCATTTTCATATTGATTCTCAAGACTCTCATCATATAAGAATCATATCCTTAGAGATGAAATCTTTTATGAATCTCAAGGTCATAAAGTAGGTATCCAATACCATCCTTTATTTTCTTAATGAAGGGGCACTCTCTTGTGCTAGATTCCACATTACTTGCATCCATGACATGGTCAAGGACCAAGCAACCCTAAATCCTCAAGTGTCCAACACTAGGCTAGGTTCCAAATCGTAGCTTATGAGGGTTTTCGGGTTTTGATCCACATGGAATCTTATTATTGATATATAATGTAGTATCTACACATATATACATGGAAAGAGATAATTATGCTAAGATTCATCATTGTTCAAATCATGTCACACATGATCCAATTGCATCTCCCTACAACTCTACTGAGTTTAGGTGTATTAGGAGGAGTGAGATAGGAAATGATATTCTTATCTCCATAAGGTATTCCTTGAATTCATCTACTAGGTACTTTCTATCTAGGTTAGATTAAATTCATAAGGTATTCCTTGAATTCATCTACCTAGGTGTATTCGGCGCAGCTAGTTACCTGCTTGTCTCCTGTTTTAGTGTAAACTTTTCTTGATTTTTTGAATTAATTTGATTATAAACTAAATAAAATGAAATCTTTGAACATTTCAAAGGTTTCTAAGGAAGAAATCTCATATCACAAATAATCATCAATAGATATCACATATCATTAATGTTTATTGTGATTTGATGATCCACATACATCAATATGTATGAGAACTTGAATACCTTGACATCTTACACCATTCCCAGAGAATGGTGCATTGGACATTTTTACTTTGAATACAATATTCACAAGTATATAAGATTCAAAACTTCATACATTCTAAAGTTTCATCTCTTACTAGTCTGTTGATCTCACTAACAGACATATGTCCAAGGTTTGATGCCAGATCATTGTCAAATGATCTTCATCCTCCTATTGATCTTTAAATGTTTAATCTTTCAATATTAGAAATGTTAGTGAACCATTCATGAATTCACTAATTTAATAGAGTCCTCTAGAGGTAATATTACTTTCTGAAATATATCCATCATAACTCTTTATGATAGGTTTATTCCAAAATTCATGTTTATTTCCAACACCTGAAATAAACTATGAGTGTATTCTCATATCTAGGTAATAGAGACATTCTCTAAGACTAAGGCTCTCCCACAGAGAATATGAAGTATATTTATCCCATAGAGATTGTTGTAACAAGTGCATCAATATCCATGTAGATGACTATTAAACCTCATGATCAAATTTTCTAGTCATCTAAATCATATGCAACCAATTGCAAGTGTTATTAGAAGAATGAGATATAATGATCTTATCAAAAAAGAAAATCAACTTCAATGATTATATGTAGATATAGATTATTTCGATGCACTATCTATGTCCTTCTCTAACTATCCAAGATAGTCTAGATAGTCGCACTATTAGTATATTGGCTTATTGCAGTATTGGCATTCATCCAACTCTTTGGATGTCATATGGATGTCACAGAAGTACAATCAACTCTTTGACTTTTCTTCTTACTTGGGTCAAACCCATGCTTCCACTGCGCTTCCTTCATATATAAACAACCATTGCTTAAGATAAATGAACTCTTACATTGAACATGTCCACAAGGAACTTCAATATAAGAGTACTTCAATATTTATAAATGCTTCATCCAATTCATACAATATGAATATTATGAAGCATCATGAAAGTCTTGAGTATAGATAGTAGAATGATGACACTCATCATATCTACATCCATCTAAACTCTTAAAGACATAGATTCAAGCATGTACTCAAATATTTTGAGTACATCATCTCTTATCAAGCTGCCATTCTACGTAATGCAGTGAACCACACAGTTCATGAGTAAATGTCGAGAGTGCATATGTATGCCAGAACATCTTCTTCGATTTTTTTATGGATTATTTGACAATTACGATCATAATCTACATTTCACTTCCAAAGTACATTCGATGAGAGAACAAGACTATAGAGACGTACAAACCCTAGGTTGTTGTCCTATTGTCTATTTAATTGTCATTCCTCATTCTTATGAGGAAACTTGCATATTGCAACCACATACATTATGTGTCCAACTACAAGTACAATATCTTGATCATGGATCCAATCCATGATATTTTATTGGTCATTATTGAGTATAATATTGAGTGGGTTTACTGAGGATTATCCGAAATAAGAAATTTGCATAAATATATACATTACTTTGATTTAGGAAATTTTATATCAAAGTTGTCTTGCCTAGTCAACATTGAAAGTTCATTCCCTTAATCACTTTTAATGTAAGAGATATACTTACCATTATATCTCAAACATGATCTGGGATCTCCTCTCTTATCATTATTACATCCCGATAATATAAGAATACGTAACTCTAATAAAAAGAAGTGAGAACACATTCCACCTTGCAAGTCCAACTTGCATTCTTGATTCGGTCTTTAACACCTGAGCCCTAATTCGGTCTTTAACACCTGAGCCCACATCCCCTTATGTGATGTTGACCTGCTGTTAATCGAACCAATTGTGAACAGGATTAGAACTTGCTATGCGCAATCCAATATCACCCCAATAACATGAGGACCCGATATTGGGATCACTATACATACGACCTTACTCTTTCGATAAGCAAAGAGACCGATTCAGATGCGCATGTATGTAGGAGCTGGCACTTTGGACAAGTGTCTCCAACATACAATCCCTGGAGAGAGAACCCTTCGCCTTGACAGAAGACCATGGATGTCACTTATGTGATCCTCCATATCATGTTCAAATTCTAATTAATTATTATGAATCATATTCGCATAATTAATTCTTCCTATAGAAATAACAACTCTATTCATAAAAGAGAGTTTAATTTTGATTGGATCTAATTTATTTAATCATATTAAATCAATAATCAATCCAATCAATCAACCAACAAATGATTTTTAATTTTATTGCTTGAAGGATGGTATAATCTCAAAATATATATTATTCGAATATTAATAATTAGAAAAATACATCACGATCGCTTCAAGCATTATCCTTTCCTTACCCGTTGTCATGTCCAGTACAACAGGAGTGGGACATACCGCTCACGAAGCAACCTGCTACCCCAACGCTCCCCGACTAGACACCATATCCGTCTCAAGTCAGGATTGTGCAAATTGATCATTTTGTATTTGAGATGATAATAAGTCTTTCAACCGAAGTTATAACATATAATATTTATCAAAACTATTTTGGTTAATATTATAAGGAGATTCACTAAACAAATCCCCAATCTTATTCAAGCAACTTTGTTTGTTGGAATTGTTGTAACCAATTGTGATCAAGATCAATTATCTTATCATTTTTTATTACAGAAAATGTCATTTAAGGAAATAATTATCATCAAATATTTCTAAAATATTTATTCATAATTATTTCAAGAAATTAAAATTTAATTTCAACAAATTCTTAAATGACAATCATAAGGTTCTTAATTAGGAAAGTAATTTTTAGCAGTGACCCTCACTAAAATTAGCATATCTCAATCAATTTAAATCCAAATCAAGAAAAATAAGTTTCTTTAGTTTGCTAATTTGATTTACAACAGAATCCAAGTGATTTTCACACATTTCTATGCGTTTCAAAATGGTAATTAACTCTTTAATTACTTCAATATTCGCTATCCCCGAAATAATGGATACATGTTCATTAAGATGATCATAACTTGAGCAATCGAATTCCAAATCACGAAAACTCAAGTCGACTATTTCCTTATTTAAGGGGAAACAATATCCAAGTGATAACTTTGTGTTTAAACATTTTAAACACTAAGAAAAAATCACACAAGATAGGGATGCGTGATTAAAATGCGATAAAACATCACACAACCAAAAATGCCCAAGTCATCTTCAGCTTAATGGATCATATCCAAAACCTCCGACCTATAGATCTGATACTAATTAAAGGATATGAGAAAATCCTTAACCGCATCACGGAAGAGTGAGGATCGCATCTTTGTGATTGGGAGTGACTTGTCATACTCGTTGCTTGAGGTACTAAATTTAAAAATTTTAAACGATGAAACCACATGATCTAAGAACACTTCTCGGATTGTTTCATAAAAACCACAAATAATTATTATGTTCACCTCTTAAAGAATAGTTGCTATCGAGTCTCTAAAAGAAGAGACCTCCTATCTCAAGTCCGATCCGACGGAGGAGACGCTTGCGAGCGTGTTGATGAGACACATGCTCCTCGCAATCCATGTTGATAATCCAAGCGGTGAATCTCCAGATCTTATCTCACAATATCCAATGCCTTCTACATGATTGAGGCGCACCAAAGTAAACAAAATTCCACGAGTAAACAATCCGGCAACATAATGACGATGCTGCGGCAATGGCGACTCTCTCTAGGGCTCCATGGTGGACGACAATAATGAGGGAGAGATAGAGAGACTTGGCGTGTAGAGAGAGAGAGATGAAGAGAGTTTAATTAATCTTGGAATTATGTGTGTCTCTTCAAAGGAAGGGGCTACCCTTCCTTTGATACTAGTAGGATGCATATGGATCTCAATCCATGTGTTCTCTTAATCTACAGTGTAGATTAAAAGTTTATTAATCAATGACCATACTTTGTTGCTCCAAAAAATGCAACAACAATTAGTTTAAAATAAATTAATTATATCCTTTTCAAGATAATAATTAATTCATTTTAAAATTAATCAATATATATAGATAATGTGAAGACCAAGTCTCTTTATTATAAATAGGGTGGTCGTCCCCCCTCTTGAACAAGTCAAGGTGGATGGCAACCATTAAGGGATTAAGTCTTCTTTTTACTATATATATATATTTATTAATTAATTAATATGCAATAACAACTATTGTATTTATCTTCACAGAAATAATTTCAAATTAAATTTGTGAAAACTTCAGTCATACCATTGATAAATATGAATCATATTCATATATCCAACATAATATGAAAATTAGATTTGCAATTATTTGTTTATTGTTAATCCCATTCACAACAACATATAATTTGTAAATTCTATTTACAATTAAATCTCTCCATTATTATAGAAATCATATTTATAATATTCATGATTATCATAGATAGTGGTATCCACATTAATCATCTCCTTGATAATTAAATCATATTTAATCATCTTGGATCTCTATTCTCATGTGCCCAAATAATGTGAATCACATTCACATTATTGACGAGTCTGAAATCGCACTTGTTAAAAAGATGTTGTATTTGTTTGTTCATGCGTAAAAAATGATGATTTGTCGTTCATTGTAGGCGGCAATCGGAATCGGTCAAGAAAATAACCACACAAAATATTCGTCAAATTTAATCAATGCGGTTTTATGTTTATTTTACTTGGGTAAGTCCCAAGGTCGAACACAAGGAGGTAAAGGAACAACCTAGAATTATGTCTATCTAAATCCGTGCGCGATTTTCGAGGCGGTCTTTTTTTGGAATTTTTTAATGCAATAAAAGATGCAAATGGAATTTCGGCCTCTTTTAGGGACTAAAATGTAAATTACATTCAATCGATGTCCAAAAAATATGAAACTTGGCCGAGATGATAATTATGACAGTGAATGCACTCTGATTTTTTTTAGAATTTTTGGATGCAATATGAATTTTTTTATGAATTCTTAATTGTAAACAGAATGAATTTGAATATTTACTTATAATAAATATTAGACCTAATTATTTTCAAGGGATAAGATTATCTACGATCTATCACTAGGTGATTGATCTCAGAAAAATCCTAAACCTCGAAAATACATGTTTTAATACCTAATAAATATCAAATACTGAAATGTGCAAAATGATTTTTATAGAGAAAACTATGCATGTAAATGCAAATCTTTTTGGGCATAATGTCAAGCACAATTAACTCTATACTAAGTGATTTTTTGTGAATTTTTAGAGCAACAGTTAATCAAATAAAAATTTCAGAGCAAGAAATGAGCAAATTATGCAATATTTCACAAAACAATTAATTATTAATTACCCATCGATCATAAAAACGTCCACAATATGTCAAAATGTAGAGAATTAAATGAGGAACATTACATTATTTTTGGATAAATAAAATAATGCAATGTAACTGTTCAAAATTACTAGGGAATACAGGGGTAGAATTGCAATAAATCAAATAAATAAAATGCAAGGGGGGACTGATTTTTAGTTACCATTTCTATGGGTGGTACTTCTGTAATTTTTCCAGAGGTCACATGCCAAGCACGTGACCCTGGAGCGGATGGACTGATCTGCAATATGGGCCAAGCTCCAGGGGCTTTCTGTAATATTCTCAAAGGGTCACGTACAAGCATGTGACCCGTGGGTCTTTTGTGTGTATTCAGCAGCTACCAGGAGAGTCGATGCAATTGTCCTCTCCCGTCACGTGCCTCGCATGCGGGGAGGGTCTCGAGATAGGTGCCCGGCTGGTGGACGGTGGAGGCGAGGTTGATGACGAGGCCCCGGTTGTGGCTGGCGAGAGGCGAAGGAAGGCCGTTGCTGTAGAGGGCCGGCGAAGCTCCTGGACCTGGTGCTTGCTGAGGAAGATGAAGGCGATGGTCGGGGAAGCTTTGGCCGGTGGTGGCTCCTATGGCTTGTTAGGTAGCGGTGATGAATGTTGGCGATGGAGTTGTCATAGCATTGCCGGTGGTCGATGGCTCGTCGGAGAAGATGATGGCCGTGCTAATGAATATCGATGAAGATGGACTGTGAAATCGAGGGTTGCGCAGGTGGTCGATAGTCGTAGGCTCAACGGCGACGCGCATTGGAGCGAAGCAGTGACGGCGGAGCGCTGCGTCTACAATGAGGGGATGAGACTTGGATCTTGCCGGTCGAGGTGGAGGGCGGTCTGTCACTCCGGCTCCCCAACTTGATGTGCAATCGATGGATGGCGACGAAGGGGCATTGAAGTCGATGATGGTGTTGTTGACGAAAGTAGAGGAAGACGAAAGTGCGTTGTCGGTGGCGATGGAGGTTCTTGATAGGCGGAGACGTAGTCGGTGTCGACCGTAGGTGAAGCGGCAGCGTCCAGGCCGAAGGCGGAGGAGGTCGATGAAGATGGCGTAGTTGTTGGCTTAACAGCGATGTGCCGGAGCAGAGCAGCAAAGATAGTACGATGCTGCAGCGAGGACAGTGGTCCTCGGATCTCGCTGCGTGAAGATACTTCGCCGGGCTGTCACCCCGGCGGTGGCTTGTGAGCGCAGAACGGCAGATCAAGATCCTCTGGGCGGCGATGTTCTTAAATAGGTAGAGGGGTGGTGCGCCGGAGAAGGAAAGGAGGGATGATGCGATTTTCGACGAGATTCGATGGGGGAAAATCAATCGGAGCTGAGGCGAATCGGGAAGATGAATGTGATGGAGCGAGATTTGGGGGATTGATTGAAGAGGAACGACGATGGAGAGATAGGATGTGATGTGGTTCGGAGACGATGATCACAAGAAGGCGGCGGTGCAGTGAGCGCGAGATTTGTGGTGGAGACATCGGAGGAGAAGGGCGGCACTCGATTGGGGAGAAGATGATGGACCTGAGCCGTCCGATCGTCATGTGATCGGCAGCTCGAAAGGAGACGTGTGGCGGTCTGGGGAGTAAGAGGGTGACACGTGCTTGGCATGTGCCTAGGCGGCACGTGCCTCGCACATACGGGCTTTTTTTATTATTTTTTATTTTTTGACAAAAATGAATATATAAAATCCCCAAAAATGGCTGACACATGGCAGCTCCAAGAGCTGCCACGTGTCAGCACCACAAAAATCCGCAAATAATTTTCTTAAAAAATCCAAAATAAATAGCAAATGGCCTCGGATCAAAAAAGTTTCTTCACAAAAATTGCTCGTCCCTATGAGATCTACAACTTTTATGGAGACATTAAAATCAAAATTGATCAAATGTACAAAGTGAAATTTTGGGTATCCCATATACATAGAATACCTTGATTTTTGGATTTTGTATTTTTTTATCATTTTTAAACATGATAAAAATCCTAAATAAATATGGAAAAAACAAACATAAATAATTACATAATAATCTATTTTTTTTGGATTTTTATTAATTAAGAAATAGAAGAAATAAAATAAAATATGAAAAGGACCAATTTTGTACAGGAGGTTAATGAAGACTCGGACTCAATTTGTTTCCTTAATTTCAATCTCAATTTGGATTTGGATTTTTGTGCATTTTAATAAAACTTTTATCAAAGAAGACAAATGAAAAAGAAACAAACTAAAATAGGTTAAATATGTACATAAAATAATAGGTCAAAATCAACTAAAATACAAAATGTACAAAAGAGGCCCAAAACCCAACTTTCACATACGAGCTCCGATTCACTTGAACTTGGTCTTGTTTTGAAGGTAATTGAATGTAAATTAGTTCAAAAGTGAGTAGGATTAAAACGAACATTGGATGAGGAAGATATGAGGTTTTTAGTCCGGAAATCCTGAAACTAGGGTTTGGGTTTTTAGTCCACTTATTTGGGTTAGTAATTTTTTTGTATTTTTCATTTATTCTTGTTAGTGATATGTACACAGTGGAGGTGGTTTTGGGTTATTTGAAGTTAGCATGAATTAGTTAAAAATCCGGGAATTTAGGCTATTTACAGGTCAATTTTGGTTGGGATTTTTGGCTTCCTATTTTGTGCAAAAATTAGTGCTAAAATGTGAAAACATGCATGAATGCTAATTATGCAGAATAGATGCCGAAATATTGTTGATTTTTAGGGATTTGAGCTTAATAAATGAGATTTAGAGTGATGAATCCGAGATTCATCATCCCCCTATACTTAAACCATGCTCGTCCCTGAGCATCAAAAAGGAATGCCGTGAGGTGAAATGAGATTGGGTTCCATACCAAGACCATGAGCTGAAGGTGAAAATGAACTAAACTCGACCTTTGGATTAATAGTTTGGCGGAACTTCTGTGAGACTTAGAATTTCAAAATCAACAGCCTTCAAGTTCTACACATCATTGTCACAGCTTCGGCTCAGAAGTCATCTTAGATCAATCCTCTTCCCAAAGTATACCTTATGAACATTGAACAATCGACTCATGTGTGTGAAAAGTTTTTAGCTCTTCCCATCCAGAATGCCGGACTAGCATGCTCCTCTCCTCTCTAGTAACTCATCCTCGGGGAGTCAGGTATTTCCTTCTAAGGTCTATCGCACTATGTTCACAATTGAATTGGGGGAAGAAGATAGAAGAAGGGGAAAAGAACTGGAGGGTGGCCAGTGTAGTCACCTCTCCTTGTGAAGCTGGCTAGTGTAGTCGAGTCTCCACCAAGATCTGTAGGTTTTCTTGAAGCTTGGACCTTTTTGGTCAGATATTTATTTGATAGAATGCTTCTTTGTATTTGGAATTTTTGGTGGTTCTGCTTGGATCTTGTTGTGCCCCTACAAATATAGAATCTTTTTGTTTCCGTACATTTTTTGGGGTCTTAGAAAAAATTGTGCCCATCTGTCCATCCATTTTCCGAAGCTTTATTTCAACCCGCACTCCGGTCTTTAGATTTCCACTCCAAAATCCCGTCTGAGTTGAGCTAAGTTCGTAGTGCGAGAGTACAAATTAATTCCCTATTCCAGAGTTGGACCCAGAATGAAGAGACCAGGTTAGACACTAAGAGCCAAACGCTGCACATTGTCATGTGGAACTCAAAGAATTAAGTCAAAGACCTGAAGCTTCTAAAATCCTATTTCTCGGTGAAGTTCCTCTGAAAATTAGGTAGATTAAGGTCAAGTCCAGACCACTCTCGGTTTTTTGCTCACAACTCGGTTTAAAACCCAATGACTTTTCACAGATGCTAATGAATGTGATGCTGGATGGAGTGCATGTGTGTGAAATGCAGACACATTTTTTTCTTTTTTGTGATTTTTTTTGATTTTTTATGCAAGGAATTTTTTATGCAAAATAATGAATAAGAAGCCATTTTTTAAAACTTTTTAGGTTGGTCACAGTTAGTGGCAACTTTTTTCCTTTTGTTTTGTAGTTTTTTTGCATTAATCACCCACCCCTTAAATACATATATACTTATGCAAAAGCACGAGATATGGGTAAAATATATACGAAGTATATATACAGAGCCCCCTATACTTAGCGAGTGTTGTGTCCTCAGAGCACAAGAAGAGTAAAGAAGACATAGCTCGGGCTAAGCGTAAGAGAGTGAGAAAATATAAAGGAAAAGATAAAGAACAAGATTTACAGAACAACCCCCCAATACTTAGACTGTGAATAGTCTAAGTATAGAAGAAGAGCAGAAAAAATGAAGCAGTCAGGATATGTGAATGTGGAGAGTATATACAGGTAGATGTCGGTTCCCCCTATACTTAGGCTCTGGTCAGCATAAGTATAAGAGACGGGTGGAAATGGAGCGATTGTGAGAAAGAGTGTGTTGCGGGGAAATGGTATATACAGATGGCATCGGTCCCCCCTATACTTAGGCCTTGATCTAAGTAGAGGAAGAAGCTGTACAAGGAGACCAATGTGGTCGGGAGGGTGGGCGGTTTTCGGCTGATCTTTTTGTGAGCCTGTGATGGGAGATCGTAATAACGAGAAGGAGATGAAGCATATGATTCCCAACTATTATCAATGTCATCCTCAGAAAAATCATGATGGATAATAAATGATAGTCCAGCTTAGCTTACGTGTTTTCCAGCGTGAGCTGGTCAAATTGCATGTATGCCTTGGTAGATTTTGGTATTTATGTATAGTTTAATAAAATTAAATATTAGTTGTATATTTTTAGCACATTTGCAGATGAACCCCTGACTTTAATTTTAATTTCTAATATTCCCTCGCTAGTAAATGTATTTTTGCGTTTTTCTTCTATTTATTAAATATAGCATCCATGCTCCAAACAATCTAAAAAATAGGGTTATATGCCTGCTTGCATGTATTTTCACAGCATAGTTTTGGATTTGCATTTTAAGAATTTTATTTATTTATTAAAAATAAAAATGAGCACATTTTTGAGTCAGATGAAAGGTAGCCATCATCAAAGTTATCCTCAGAGGAATAGTATTTGAATGTAGACATACTCCAAATATTCAAGTCTTTTTGATTCCTCAATTGTTTCCTCAAAATTCGTTCCTTCTTGAGATCAAGCAGTTTGTCCTCAGATGAATACTCAGAAGCACCGGTCTCAGTCAGTCCATAAGAAATAATTCCAGTGTACTTGTAAAGGGCAGGAGCATCAGCTTTGGATGAATAATAGTTAGGAACGGGAGTTGTCCAACGAGAGTCAAATTTTGGATCCTTGTGAAGATATGGCTTTAAAGTTGTCGAACACACTTCACTCATGTAGACGACCTTTTCCGGACCTGATGAGGGATCATCAACTGATTCCTCTTCCGCAAGGTCAAAGGTGATTTTCTTTTTCTTGTTTCGTGAAGGTGTCGGTTCACTTGAGTATAAAGATGAATAACCATTAGAATTCTTCTCCTTGGTCGGTTTTCGTCCTGCATGGATTTTCGTGGTCTTCTGAATGTTGGTGCACTCTCGATTTGGGATGATTTGGTCAAGGTATTCAGAGAAGGTTGCTCCAGGATGCGACCATGCATATGTCTCAAGATCGTAGTAGAAGGATTTGTCTATTTTGAGATCCGCTGGAAATAAAATACTGGGGAGAGTTTCTGCATGTTCGTTCTTAATTGATTCGATGTTGGAGCATTCCTGTGTCGAGTTGATGTAATCCATGAAGTTAGAGTAGGTTGACCCAGGGTGTGCCCATGCATAAGTCTCTGGATCATATGATTCATATACATGATTCTCCATGGTGAGAGCGGCTGGGAATGGAGCAGGGGGGAGATTCTCTAAACCAATATTCTCATCAACAACTACTATCTCAGATGTGGCAGTGGGGTAGGGCTCTTCTACCTCTTCATGGTTACAGTTGTCGGGGACTGCGTGGGTTGCCTCAGAAAATCGTGGTTCCTCAAAGACTGGGTCAGATCGAAGTGCTTTCAATGCTGTGAAATTGATTTCCCGAGTCTCACAATCAATAATTGCCTTAGCCAATGCTAAGAATGGCTTTCCAAGAATAACAGGAGACTCGGTGAATTCTCCTTGATGCTCAATATCAATGATCGTGAATTCTACCTTGAGCGGAGCACCTTGGAATGTCATGATAACAGAAATGATTCCTCTCAACTGCTTTATCGATCGGCTAGCCAATTGAACAATCTCTTGTATTTTCCTGATCGGTCTGAGTTTGAGTTTGTGAAATACAGAGGTCGGGTGGATATTGATTGGTGAATCGTCATCAATCCGAGCATGGGTGAAAATTGTGTCTTTGATTTCACAGTCAAATCTGGGCAACCGCTTCACTATGCGACTCTTGGTTTTTCTCCTCAACACCAAGGATGAGGCCATTGACAAGATGTGTCTTTCAGTCTTTATCCGTATCCTGCCCGACTTTTTCATCATTAATTTGTCCATTACCAATCCTCTAAGGTCGGGGAAGTGCTCAATGGCCTGAAGAAAGGGAAGTTCAAAAATCAGTTTCTTTTCTAGTGCTTCCCATACAGCAGGATCCAAATTCTTCAGATCTTCTTCAGATTCAATTTTTATGAAATTTTTGAGATTTTCGAGTTTTTTGTGATTTTCGAATATTCCAATTTTTGATATTTTTTATGTGGTGTGGTGATGTGGTGTACTCCTCAGATGAGCAGGGGTTCTGATGTTCAGAGTGGGAGTAAAAGGCATAGTCACTCTTAGGGGAATAATATGCCGAAGGGTCCCCAAATTCCTAAATATCCTCATAATTTTCAATCTTAGATCCAATAATTTCCTCATTCATTTTTATATCCGAGCTACCAGAGATTGAAATTAATCGATCGGCAAATTCTCGAAATCTATCCTCCATTAAATCAAATTTCTCATTCATCCTCAAAATATCCTCCAAAATCTTTTCATGACCATTCATGGGAGCAGTTGGGGTGTGTTTTTGTAATTGAATTTCCTCTTCCATTTTCCTATATGTTCTAGGAGAGGAGTATCTTGAAATATCTGATATATGATCATCATTTTCTGAAAATATCTCCTCAATAATTATAGAAGGCGACTGCTCATATATTCTAAGTATGCGGAGTTGGTCCGAGTAGAGTTCAATCTTTTGATTTTGAGTGGTTGGACATTGATATTGTGGAGTCAGCATACAAGGTTGATGTGTTTCTATGTGGTCTGTCCAATCCTCTGTATGAGTATCACGTCTGAAGAGGGGGTTGTCATGGTCAATCCAAGATGATGATTGTTCATTGGTGTTCCAGGGTAGGGTCGATGGAAGAGGTGAAGAAGTGTTCAATTCGATCATGTGGCTATCATCTCCCATGAATGATGGATTGACATTTACCGAATATGAAGTATGAATTGTATGATCGGAGTAGAGTGGATTGATGTATGAAGAAGTGGAGACCTCAATCGGTTGTTGGTTTGTCAGGTCCAAAAACAAAGGGTTGTCATTCATGAAGCAGATCGGATTTGTAGAGAGTGTTAGTGGTTGAGAGTCTCTTGTTGAAGTTGGAGGAGGTGTTTTGGGTCTAACCGATACGAATTCATTTTCATAGTATAGCACTGATGGATTCTCGGATAATTGTTCGACCATTTTTGAAAGTGCCGAAAGGAATGAGGGGTGGGGTCTGTTTGAGACGAATTGAGTTTTATGATCTGGAAAAAATTCCATGATGAGGTTTAAATCAAGAAAAGAAGAGAGATGGTTGCACAGGATATTCGAAAGAATTTTTATCAAATGTGTGGCTATTGATCTTCGAAATCGGTTCACACACACCAATGCAAACACAAATCAAACCCCAGGTTCACCAACTCACACAATGAAGCCATAAGAGTTCGGCTATTATCTTTTCAATTGTAGTTGGTGATAAATCATTCTTGGAAAAAATTTAGCGAGCTGTTAGGTGCCGAAATTTTCATAATGACTGTCCCGAATTCTTATGACTAGTTGCACCTACTTTCAGCCAGTATGGGAGTAAGTACGGACCGTAGAACGGCTACCCATTACTTGAGGACGGAGCCTTACGCAGTGTCCTCGAAACCACCCACTCTGCTAAGGAAATCCGGACCGTTTACCGGCTACTCGTAGATCCTCACTGAGAAGTAGCTAATCGTTTTTGGTAGAATCAATAGTCAATATGAAAATCTGGGTTTGGGCTCTACCCTTAAGTGTCGTCTCTCGCTCATTCAGAAAAATAAAAACATCCAAGGTTGGGATTGCTCTCTCGCAAAAATTCTTGATTTTATGGGTTATTTTGAAATCTGCTATATTTAGCAGTCCCAATTTTATTTCGACGATCACTGAAGAGTTATATAAGCACAGACACACGTCTACCATCCAGTCCCAATTTCCTTTAAAATTTATGTGACAAAACCAAGAGGGAGGAGTTCGGGAAAAGCCGATGCACGTGAAAACAATGATGTATGCTTAGTTAGAAGACTTACAGTGAATCCTTGCAATCTCCATGTGGGATGCAATACAGGAATTGAAAATTTATTCTAAATGAATGCAAAATCGATGAAAAACCACACCTAGCAGAAAGTTCTATTAGCGGAGAAGAATTGAGTTAAATTTGGCTAAATTAAATGATCTAATGTGTGTCTCAATTAATGTGAAGTGTGGCATAATTCCTACGAGCACAATAAAAAATATAAATGATCTGAGAACCGTATGTGCATGTCTATCCAAATCACCACTCATGTCGGGCCCCACCCTCACCGGAGAGTGAAACAGGCCATGACACACCACAAGAATAGTTCAAGGTTTTTTTACGCACGCGAGAGTCCAAATGAACACCGCTATAAATGAGCAATTAATTAGAGAAATAAAATGCCAGAAGTTAAAATCCTAGACTCTATGCTCTCTCATGACTCGACTCGATCTTAATTTAATTGCGGCTTTTTCGGAAGTCGGTGAAGATGCTTCGGTTTCTTGAAAAACCGCTCCACATACGCCGGGTACCTCGCAAGAAAACAAGAGAGAAAATGTAAGAGAGTGACTCAAAACAAATTAAAAAATAAAATGAGAAAAATAAATGCTGAAAATAAAATAAAATAAATTACAGGAAAAAATAAATATGGAATACAATGAAAATTTTGGGGGTTAGACTACCCGAATACGGAAAACCGAAGAAAAATTTTTAAGACAAAAATCTAAGCCATTTGCCACCCCGACAACGGCGCTGTCTGACAGTACAAAATCACACTTGTTAAAAAGTTGTTGTATTTGTTTGTTCGTGCGTAAAAAATGATGATTTGTCGTTCGTTGTAGGCAGCAATCGAAATCGGTCAAGAAAATAACCACACAAAATATTCGTCAAATTTAATCAATGCGGTTTTATGTTTATTTTACTTGGGCAATCCCAAGGTCGAACACAAGGAGGCAAAGGAACAACCTAGAATTATGTCTATCTAAATTCGTGCACAATTTTCGAGGCAGTCATTTTTTTGGAATTTTTTAATGCAATAAAGGATGCAAAATGTAATTTCGACCTATTTTAGGGACTAACATGTAAATAACATTCAAACAATGTATGAAAAATATGAAACTTGACCGAGATGATAATTATGACAAAATGAATGCACTACGATTTTTTTGAAATTTTTGGATGCAATATGCATTTTTTATGAATTCTTAATTGCAATCAGAATGAATTTCAATATTTAATTATAATAAATATTAAACCTAATTATTTTCAATGAATAAAAGTATCTAAGATCTAACTACGTGATTGATCTCAGAAAAATCCTAAACCTTCAAAATACAAGTTTTAATACCTATTAAAAATCAAATACTGAAATATGCAGAATGATTTTTACAGGGCAAACTATGCATGCAAATGCAAATCCTTTTGGGCACAATGCCAAACACAATTAACTCTATACCAAGTGATTTTTCGGGAAATTTTAGAATAATGGTAATCAAATAAAAATTTCAGAGCAAGAAATGAGCAAATTATGCAATTTTTCACAAAATAATTAATTATTAATTAACCATCGATCATAAAAATGTCTACAATATGTCAAAATGTAGATAATTAAATGAGGAACATTACACTATTTTTGGATAAATAAAATAATGCAATGTAACTGTTCAAAATTACTGGGGAATACAGGGGTAGAACTGCAATAAATAAAATAAATAAAATGCAAGGGGGGACTGATTTGTAGTTACCAATTCTATGGGGGTACTTCTGTAATTTTTTCAGAGCTCACGTGCCAAGCATGTGACCCTGGAGCAGTTGGACCGATCTGTAATATGGGCCAACCTCCGGGGGCTTTCTGTAATATTCCCAAAGGGTCACGTGCAAGCATGTGACCCGTAGGTCTTTTGTGTGGATTCAGCAGCTACCAGGGGCTTCGATGCAATTGTCCCCTCCCGTCACGTGCCTTGCACACGGGGAGGGTCTCGAGATTGGGGCCCGACTGGTGGATGGTGGAGGCAAGGTTGATGACGGGGCCCGGCTGTGGCTAGCGAGAGGCAGATGAAGGCCGGTGCTATAGAGGGTCGGCGAAGCTCCTAGACCCGGTGCTTGCTGAGGAAGATGAAGGCGATGGTCAAGGAAGCTTTGGCCGATGGTGGCTCCTGTGGCTTGTTAGGTAGCGGTGATGAATGTTGGCGATGGAGTTGTCGTAGCGTTGCCGGTGGTCGATGGCTCGTCAGAGAAGATGATGACCGTGCTGATGAATGTCGATGAAGATGGACGGTGAAATCGAGGGTTGTGCAGGTGGTCGATAGTCGTAGGCTCAACGGTGACGCGCACTGGAGTGAAGCAGTGACGACGGAGTGCCGCGTCTGCAACGAGGGGATGAGGCTCGGATCTCGCCGGATCGAGGTGGAGGGTGGTCTATCACCCCGGCTCCCCAACTTGATGTGCAATCGATGGATGGCGGCGAAGGGGCGTTGAAGTCGATGTTGGCATTGTTGACGAATGTTGATGAAGATGGCATAGTCATTGACTCAACAGCAATGTGCCGGAGCAGAGCAGCAAAGCCAGGACGGCGCTGCAGCGAGGACGGTGGTCCTCGGATCTCGCCGCGTGAAGATACTTCGCTGGGCTGTCACCCCGGCGGTGGCTTGCGAGCGTAGAACGACGGATCAAGATCCTCTGGGCAGCTTTGGTTCTTAAATAGGTCGAGGGGTGGTGGGCTGGAGAAGGAAAGGAGGGCTGATGTGTTTTTCGACGAGATTCGATGAAATCAATCGGACCTGAGGCGAATTAGGAAGACGAAGGCGGCAGAGTGAGATTTGGTGGATTGATTGAAGAGGAACGACGATGGAGAGATAGGATGTGATGTGGTTCGAAGACGATGATCACAGGAAGGCGACGGTGCGGTGAGCGTGAGATTTGCGACAGAGACATCGAAGGAGAAATGCGACGCTCAATTGGGGAGAAGATGTTGATCTCAGCCGTCCGATCGGCCCGTGATCGGACGGCTCGAATGGAGACGCGTGGCAGTCTGGGGAGTAAGGGGGCAGCACGTGCTTGGCGCATGCCTGGGTGGCACATGCCTCGCACGTGCGGGCTTTTTATTATTATTATTATTATTTATTATTATTATTTTTGACAAAAATGAATATACAAAATCCCCAAAAATGGCTGACATGTGGCGGCTCCAGGAGTTGCCACGTGTCAGCACCACAAAAATCCGTAAATAATTTTCTTAAAAAATCTAAAATAAATAACAAATGGCTCGGATCAAAAAAGTTTCTTCACGAAAATTGCACGTCTCAATGAGATCTACAACTTTCATGAAGACATCAAAACCAAAATCGATCAAATGTACAATGCGAAATTTCGGGGTATCCCATATACATAAAATACCTTGATTTTTGGATTTTGTATTGTTTGTCATTATTAAACAAGATAAAAATCCTAAAAAAAATATGGAAAAAACAAAGATAAATAATTACACACTAATATAATTTTTTTGTATTTTTATCAATTAAGAAATATAAGAAATAAAAGAAAATATGAAAATGACCTATTTTGTACAGGAGGTTAATGAAGTCTCGGACTCAATTTGTTTCTTTGATTTCAAGCTCAATTTGGATTTGAATTTTTGTGCATTTTAATAAAACTTTTATCAAAGAAGACAAATGAAAAAGAAACAAACTAAAATAGGTTAAATATGTACATAAAATAATAGGTCAAAATCAGCTAAAATACAAAATGTACAAAAGAGGCCCAAAACCCAACTTTCACATATGAGCTTCGATTCACTTGAACTTGGTCTTGTTTTGAAGGTAATTGAATGTACATTAGTTCAAAAGTGAGTAGAATTAAAACAGACACTGGATGAGGAAGATATGAGGTTTTTAGTTCGGAAATCCTGAAACTAGGGTTGGGTTTTTAGTCCACTTGTTTGGGTTAGTGATTTTTTTGTATTTTCCGTTTATTCTTGTTAGTGATATGTACACAGTGGAGGTGGTTTTGGGTTATTTGGGGTTAGCATGAATTAGCTAAAAATCCAGGAAGTTAAGCTATTTACAGGTCAATTTTGGCTGGGATTTTTGGCTTCTTATTTTGTGCAGGAATTAGTGCTAAAATGCAATTCTTAGAAAAACATGCATGAATGCTAATTATGCAAAATAGATACCGAAAAGCTGTTAATTTTGAGGGATTTGAGCTTAATAAATGAGATTTAGAGTGATGAATCCGAGATTCATCAATTATTCACATCTTTGATAACTAAATCACATTTAATTATGTTAAAATAATTCTCCTTATAATATGAATCAAATTCATATTATTCATGATAATTAAATCACATTTAGTTATCAATTTTCTCAATGCTCAGGTATATTTATCAACAGTGAAATTATCCTTTAACTCTTTCAAAGATAATGCGCTTTCTCCATGGATACTTGGAGATAAGGATTGGGTGATTGTACTGTTCCATGTATAGTGACTTGGATATTGAGATAAAATCTCAATTCCAAATCTCGAGGACCTACCATAGATGTTTGATTAAATGAAATCCATGTATCTAATCTTCTAATTGTATCTGAATCACATTCAGATCAATATCCAACATTTGGACTAAGATCAGATCACTTCTCTATGAGAGGAGTCACTAAAATCCCGACATGTTTCATCACTCCCTTGAAATGGAAGCGTCATGGTTATACATTCGTTTATGATCGCATCACCCTCAGGTATTCCTTATGCTTTTACATCCTGCATATTGGAAGACCAAGAATAACCTGAAGTTTTAGATCTCTTTTAGATTGTCTCCTTCAGGGTTTTATCATTAAGTTTCTCATTTGAACATTGGGAGTCGATATCAATCATATACTTTCCAAAAGCATATATCATGCCTAGGTATTGATCATATACTTTGCAAAAGTATATATCAAACCTAAAAATTCAGTCAACCTTCCAAAGCAAGACGACCGTGCATGTAATTCGATCCTTCCCGATATCTCATGAGTGAGCTCATGTTTTCCGATTCAGTAACTGAATATGTATGATCCCTTCGAGAGATCATATTACTCATATGCCCATGTATGCACACCAGTGTGCCGATGTATAAACCTTGATTAGGGCATCAACCTATTGGTCTTCCAAATGTACATACTAAGATATATAGTAACACATCTGTCTCCGGTCAGAGGATGGGTGCCTATATCATGACAACATATGACATAGGTTTTTGGTTATCTTGATCTTGTTAAGTTAACTCTTTGACGTAACTTATCTAACACCTCAGAATCTCTATTCCTATGCAGAGGACATGCATCAAGAGGTTGGTTAGATATCAATCTTTAGAGAAAGGATTCCCATCTCCAACTCAAGCTGGAGATCATCTCTTAATAATCATTTGACGGTGGTTGATGAGTCCTCGATTTAACTCTTTAGATATTCATCCAAACACCATCTTTTATGATTCAACAATTAAATCAACAGTTGTATGATCATTAGGATGGCCATGGTACATAACCCTAGTTGTACTAAGGGACCTATTATGCAAATTGGTTATTCTTCATTTCAGATCATGGAATGATATTTGCAATACCATTTAATGCATAATGGCTCTCCGTGGGCTCACATGTCAAACAGAGGCTTCCATCTCCTATTTCATGAGATTACACATCCCAGGATATTCTCCATAATTTACAACATTTGTTGTAAATTTATTCACACAAATAATTCAAAATTATTTTGTGTATATTGCACTGATGCTATTGAAATTTGTGGATCATATTCACAACTCAAAAGAAAATGTAAGTTACATTTTCAATTAATTTTCTAATGCGAATCCAATTCACATAAACATTTAAATAGTAAATGTTATTTACAAATATCTCTCTCTTAAATATTATAAATCACATTTATAATATATATGATTAATATGGATAGCACTATCCACATTATTCAAATCCATAATAACTAAACCATATTTAATCATATTGGATTGTCATTCTCTTGTATCTAAATAATAAGAATCAATTTCACTTTATTCATGACAATTAAATCTCATTTAATTGTCCTTTACTTAATGCTTGGATATACATTACATTAATGGAATTATTCTTGAACTCTTTCAAGAATAATGCACTTTCTCCGTAGATACTTGGAGATAAGGACATGTCTATTGTATGTTCCACGTATAGTGACTTGGAAATTAAAATCACATCTCATATCTAGATCTCGGGTACCTCAGATGGAAATTAATATTCTCATTCTATCTGAATCACATTCAGATCAATGTCCAACATTTGGACTAAGATCAGACTTCTCTACAGAGAGGAGTCACTAAAATCCAAACTTGTTTCATCACTCCCTTAGAATGGAAGCGTCATGGTTATACAATCATTTATGATCACATCACCCTCGAGTATTCCAAATACCCATACATCCTACATACTGGAAGATCTAGAATAAACCTTAAGATTTAGATCAATTTAATACTGTCATCTTCAGGGTTTTATCATTAAGTTTCTCAATCAATCATTGGGAGTTGGTATCGATCATATGCTTTCTAAAAGCATATATCATACCTAAAAATTCTTGTCCTGCTTCTAAAGAAAGATGACCATTTACGGAATTTTATTGTTCCCAATAGCACTTGAGTGAGCTCATGTCTTCTGACCTGATTCACAAGGGAATATGTATGATTCCTTTGAGATATCGTATTACTCATATGCCCTTGTATGCACACCAGCTCGCCGGTGTATAGACATTGATTAGGCCATCAACCTATTGGTCTATCAACTGTACATACTCAGACACGTAGCAATACATATATCTCCGATCAAAGGATGCATGCCTACATTGTGATAGTATACGACATAGGTCTTAGTTATCTCGATCTCGCTATGTCAATTCTTTGACCTAACTAATCTAACACCTCTGAATCTCTATTCCTATGCCAAAGATCTGCATCAAGAGGTCGATCATATATAAGCCTTTAGAGAAGGATTGCCATCTCCTTCTCAGGCTGGAGAACTTCTCTTAATAATTATTTAACGTTACTTGATGAGTCCTCAATCTAACTCTTGAGATATTCATCAAGCACAAGCCACTATGATTCAACTATTGAATCAAAAGCTGTATGATCGTTAAGATGGCAAAGTTACATAGTCTTAATTGTATTAACGAACCTTATCGTGCATTCATTCATTTAATCTTAGATAGAGAGTGAAATTAGTGAATAACTTTTATTGATATAACAAACCTTACAATAACATTTATTGTAGAAATGGTTCGCCTCGGGCTCTCATGGCTAACATTTTCTCTACTCCTTCTCTCTCTGCTTCGCTCTGCTTCTCTCTTCTTATTGGCTCACAAGCAGAAGAGCCAACCTCCTCGCAGTTCGGATGTGTCCACCTCCTAAGAAGCGGTCATCGCCACACTATCTCGCAAGAAAGTCAAACAAAGACAAGTAGTCGGAATAGATAAACAACTATAAAAAATAAATAAGTAGAAAATAAAGGAAAAATAATGTGCAAGCTATATACAACAAATTGTTATGCTATCCGTTGCTCCTCGATAATGAAGCTATTTGTTTAATACAAAAATAAAAAAAAGCAAAAAGAGCATTTTATAAAAAATATAAAATATTCTTTTAGGGTTAGCAAGGGTTTGCTAATTTTTATAGTTTCTTTTGAGATTTTTTTGTGATTTTGTGTGTGGAGTTATAAAATAGTCTAATAAATAATTGGGATTTTTTTGGAGTTTTTAGAAAAAGTTTTATATTTTTTTATTTTCTATGAGAAACAGGGGATAAAAAGGCTCTTTTGATTTTAAATAAATAGTAAATGCAACAAAAAAATAAAATATATAGTGTACAAGCAACCAATCATGCACTTACAACTATTTTGCAAATTTTTTAGAGAGGGGAATATTTCCAAATAAAATATATTCAAGGGGCTCACATGCAAAATAACCACAAAGTTTGAACTGCAACTTGATTTTTTCACATTAAATAGTAAATACAAAACCTAGAGGGGTCTCCTGTAAAATGTTCACTTACCTGGGGGTCGACATGAGGAGACATGACACTGGACTAAAGTACAATATTAAATAGGTTTAAGGGCATACATGCACAACATCCCAATAGTTTTGTACTTAATTAAATAATTACAAAACCTTTTACAAAATACAAAAAGGCAGAGGGGGTTGGTTGCAAAATTACCACTTAAATGTGTTTCATCCAACTGATGCTTGATCGACACAAGTACGATCTGATGGCTCCTCTCGCACACCCCTTCGAATAAAATGAACGACCCATATTAGATCTGGGTCGTGTTCCTCATCCAATGGTCGACGCACGTGGAGGAAGAACAATTAATGAACTTAGGTCCGACAAACTTTGATTTGATAATTCTTCTTTCTCCGACGATGGATCTCTCCTCTGACAAGCCCATCAGCTTGTTGGGATCCTCCGCATGCAACAATTGACTCCGTAGAAGCTGGGGCAGCTCGAAGAAGGATCTAGAGCTCCTTATCCTGTGTAAGACTTGTACTGATTCTAGGTGCTCGTTCGGGTACTAGAGGGCTCCTCAGTTCACAAGACCTGCACCAAAATTATCCTATGCTCGAGGGCTACTCCCCTGACCCTTAGATGAAGCTGAAGCGGGAGTGCACAAGGAATAAGGTGGAAATGGTGCTTCGACAAAGGGAGAGAGATGTATCCTTGACTCCCAGATCCACAATGGATCTGGGGTGGAAAGATGGGGCGATCGACAGAGAATGTGAAGGATAATGAAGTGGTATGGAAAGCGAGGTGGTTTAACGATCAGATCACGATGAATTTCCCTGGAGCTCAATCTCTAGTCAGTTGGGGTTTTTTGATTTCACGGCTAAAGGAATGATTAACCCTAAAATTGAAGGCTCAAATCGAAATAAGAACTGCAAAGTTACCAAAGAATGGACAATAAGGGCCTCGACTCGACCGAAGTCGAGGAGATGAAACCAACCAGCAGAGCTCCTCCGACGATAGGTGGATCACCACCTCATATGCTCCTCCTCGCTGCAGCTCCTCTGATCGTCAAGCTGTTAATAAGGAGAATCGAATGTAATGGAACTAAGTGGCTAAGAACACCGGGAGAGGGATCAAACTAGGTGGCAGAGTAAAGGAGGCTTATTTATAGGCTGCAAAAGGAGGGAGGTTCGATCGAGGTTGCTGCTCAGATCGAGGGAGATCGATGGGATCTTTGGCAATGACATAAATTAGGGAGGATCAATCTCTAGTATTCATTCATCATGCCAAACCAGATGATGATGGTCTCAAGCAAAAAAAAAGGGAGAAAATGGGGTATGACATTCCGACGCTCGAGGAAGAGAGAAGGGGGTCAGTTGACTCGAGGTCAATGCGGGAAAGATCCTGGTTGGTCCACGTGGACCAACCAGAATGATTCAAGGTAAAGATGATTTATTAATATGATAAAAAATAACAAATAATTTATTAATTTTTGGTGAAAACATTAAAAATGTTTGTAATTTAATGCAGTATGTTATACATATTTTAATTTATTTTTTGAGACTTTTTATTTACAAGTAAATAATTACAAGTAAAATATAGGTAAACATACATGTATTTTTGACATTTTCATTTTGTGTTTAACATTTTATTATTTTGTACATGAATTTTATATATTTTTAAATTATTTCAATGCATATTTTGGTATTTTTATTGTATTTTTCTGAGTTTATATGTACACTTAATTACTTATGTACATATAATATATATATGTATGTATGTATAATTTACCTATATATTTAAATGTACTTTTTATTTTGATTTTATTTTACTGATTTTATTTTAATTTACTTATGTACATATGTTTTAAGCAATATATACAATTTTATAAAAATGAAAGAATTTAAAAAAAATAAAATAATAAATATGTTGAATAAAATATACATGTATATTACACATTAGGTACCCAAAATCCAAATATTACATCTTAAATCCAAATTGAATGAAATCACTTCATTTAATAGCTTATTAAAAGTTATATACAATTAAAGATGATTTTGGTCTATTTTGATAAAATATGGAGAATATATAGGTCTGTGAAATTTTTATTCTGACATTATTTTGTGCATCTTGGGTACATTGTGCATTATTTTTTTGTGATATCAATTTTGAATATTTCTTTATGTTTTTATCTACAATGTTCATGTTGAGGGTTTTATTATTTAAGGTGTAGAAAAAATAAAAATAAATAGGTCCCAAAAATCAATTATTGATGAATTTAAAAACTGGGATTATATATATTTTGTATATTTTCTATGCCCTATCTACCCCTTCTTTATTCCTTATCGACCAAGTCATCATGATGACTGGGTCTCGGGGTCTAGGGTCATTCAGTACTTAAGCTATCTCATTTCCTTTTCTTTTCTTTCTTTATTCTTTTATTTTGGAATCAAACACATTAAATATACAATTTTTTATATAGTATTTTATACAAATTACATAATATTTATTTTGGCAAATTAATGGTATATACATGCATTAAGCTAGGGATTTAAGGACATAGTGAAAGAATAATGGTGATGAAATGGAGATTTATTACCTTGGAATTTCAGAGAAGATTGAACCATAATCTTCGGGACATCGTCATGAAGGAAATCACCAAGTGGTTGTTGACTAGGATCTTGCAAGGGTCTGGTATTCCAACAAGGCTGGAACACAAGCCGTTGAGGCTACCCCTCACAAGACCAAAGTCAAAAAATAATCAACCCATGCAATATGAATGAAGCAATCAATGTAAAGTGAGTCAAAATTTATTTTATTTTATCTACAAAGTATGCGTATAGTGACAAGTACATAGAGTGTCGAACCACATAGAGCAAAAGGGAGTAGAGACAAATAAGCAACCTACTTAGGTGTTTTTGTGTTGTTTATTATTAGTTTTTTAGGTTTATAATGTTTTATATGTTTTTTGTATTTAATTTTTAGTTTTTATTCTTTACTATATTTTACAAATTTTTATTTTTTTTGTTTTTAAGATATAATATATGGATATATAGTAATAATACCAATAATAGATATAATAATAAGATATATAATATATGTGTATAAACATTTAGAAAATACAAACAAGAATAAGCATTTTTAAGGATTTAAAATATATATTATATTTATAGGTGATAATAATAAAAATTACTAGTATTAATGTATTATACAATATATATGGTATATGCAGACTTGTAAATTTTTAATATACTATATATAGTAGAAATTTACAAATTGTTTTGTGTTTTTAATATTTTCCTCTATTTTTGTGATTTTGTTGATATTTTTTATGATTTTTTGGTATTTTTTGTTAATTTTTAGGTATTTTTAAGGTAGTTAATATATAAAAAAATAGCTATGATAAGTAAATTGAATTGTCTTGGGTTTTAAAAATAGATAATGAGTCCAAAAACCCCAAACTATTTTTAATGTATACTAGATTATATAAACAAAAAAATGAATCAAGAACCTAATTTTATTGGATTTTATAGAATTTGTACTGATTTTTATAGGGTTTGATGGGTTTTCCAAATTTTAAGATTTTCTTTTTATACTTTTTTTATAATTTTTTGTCTGGAGTTATAATATTGAGTAATAAACGTACTTTATTTTTTTTAGAATTTGTATATAAGGTTATATATTTTTTGGAATTTTATCTATAAACAAGGGATAAACAGCTCCTAAATGATTTTCAATAAATAAAAAATGCAGTAAAATGCTAAATAAAAATTATAGCATGAGTAAGCATCATGTAAGGCATTTACTACAATTTTCTAAAATTTATATGGCACTGGAGACATTTAACGATAATACAAGGCATAAATAGAAATAAATAGTCTAGAAGCATTATTTTTGTAATAAAATATACCTCAAGAACTTCAGTGCAAAATATACCAAAATATAACACTTATTTTACAAGTTTTGGGACAATATACAAATACCACGAGTTGAGAAGGTTTGGGTGAAAAATAACCAAATCCCTCAGGTACACGTGCATGTGAAGTGACCAGGCAAAGGACCCGATTGTAATTTCAAAGAAGTTCGAGGGCCTTGATGTAATTTCTACAAAACTTTTAAAACTTCACTTAATAATTATAGAACTTAACTATAAATACAAAAATGAGGGCTACTAATTAACTTACCCCTTAAAGGCATGAATTGGGCGGCGTTGCTTGTGTCACCTAGTAATTCAACGATTGAGATTTGTTGATGATGCTTCAACAATGGAAGACTGGGATTAGATGCTAGGCATGATCTGACGATAGTGGTGTTGGACTTATAAGCCCTTGACCACCCATTAATGCAATAAAAGTTATAGTTTTATCATGTCCATATAAAATGAAATGAATAATTGAGTAAATGCCATTTATTGTTAAGGTCCCTTTGCATAATTAGGGTTATGTACCATGGCCATATTGAATACCATTCAACTGGGAGGACATAGTTGACTTGAAACATGTGATATTAAATAAAGATATCTAGTTTGATAAAGAGATGAAAATCTTTATCTAAAGGCTGGTTTCCAACCGACTTCTTAATGTAGGTCCTATGCATAAGAATAGAGATTTGGAAGTATTAGAATAATCAAGTCAAAGAGTTGACTTAATGAGATCGAGATAAACTAAGACCTTACACATAACTGTAAAGATCAGACATACACCCTTAGACCTGAGACAGATGTGCATCTCTATACCATAGTAGACACATTTGACATATTAGTAAGTTGGTAACCTAGCCAAGATCCATATGACGACGCATTGGTGTGCATATTAAGTCGTATGAGATGTATGATCTCTCAAAGGAATCATACATGTTCATAGTTGATGAACCGTAAAACAGAGCTCACTCATGAGATATTTTGGGATCAAAATGAATTCCATGTATGGTCGTCTAGTTTATGAAATAAGATTCGAGATATTAATATATGCTTTTGGAAGTATATGATTAATATTGTTGCCCAATTATCAAATGGTAAATCTATTTATACATTCCAAAGAAGGCAGTCAAACAAGGGTTTGAACTTGGGATTTATCAAAGTCATCTAGTGTGAAGGATGGATGAGTACTGGGAATACTCAGGGATACATAAGTTATCAGGATCATCTACCAAGACACTTCCATTCCGAGGGAGAGATGAAAAATGATGGATTTTTGTGGCTTCATTTAGGTAAATTATTTTTGATTTAATTGGATTAAATCACAATTCATTTGAATCAAATTTCCAATTTCAATGTCCAAATGTTCGAAATAGAAATGGTCATGGAAATGGAAATATAAAAGCTCCTTGAGCTCATTTCTTAGCTCCAAATGGTTTTAACTATGATTAAAATGGTCAAAGAAGTTGGATTTGGCTCACCCACACTTTTTCTAGCTCTTGGAGAGTGTGATATGTTTCGTTGAGCTCAGTAAGTGTGTAAACTATTATAGCTCAAGCTCAACATTCGTAGGTGACAAATTTTTGCAAAAATGGTATAAAACCTGAAATCAGATAGTTATCCACATTTCAACTCACTATACATTATGATCTCCCCGATATTATCTCCAAGTATCTACATATTTATCTCATGAGTCCTAATTTGTTAGGACTCATACCTATTAATGGCAGTATTGTAATAACTATGATTATTACATATTATTGATAGGGGCAATTTTGTGAATATGATTCACAAGTATAACTCGTTAATTAAAGTGAATAGTGATTCATAATAATTGATATTTGTTTGGATGTGATTTATATAAATATTTATGTATATATGATTTTCATAATTTTTCCATGGCAAGAGATTGTGTGAATTTGATTCACATTAATTTTGTAGATGTAAATTGGATTTACATCTAATTTTGGGCCCATGAATATGATTCATAAGCTTTGATGATTAATTTCATAAATTCTCCAATGTTGGTAATATGATTATCAAGTAAATTAAGTAATTAATTAAATTTGCAACAATAACTTCCATTTATGGATGGTGGTAGGTGTGTATACTATGTATACATGGTTCACCATATTGTTGAGTTCTTATTAAATTAGGACTCTAATGTTATTGCTTATTTTATTTTAATTTATTAATATCGATTGAAAATAATAAGAAGATGATCATTATTGAATTAGTACTTTCTCTTAGCCCTTGATTTAAAATCCAATGACTACCATGGTACATGTTGGACGTGTACAACAAGTATAAAAGGAGGGCTATGCTCTAAGAGCTAAATCCTCTTCTAAATTTCATGTCCCCTTAAGAGAGAGAGGGAGGAAGAGTCTTGAGAGTCTAAAACTCTCACAACTCTCTTCTTGTTGCCCTAGTCGCGTTCGGGTTTGAGGGAAGCAACACAGCTCATCTCCGCACCATGAGAGAGAAGTCTGCAGATCAGACTTCAATTTAGGAGGTTTCTTTCATAAAAACTCACACATCAAAGGTAATATTGATTTAACTCTCTTATTAATCACATAAATCATAAAGGAAATCATTTCCTCGTATATCTGATTTCTAGATGCACAAATATGTTATGCTACATTTTCTAGTTCATACGATGAACTAACATTGTTTTGGAAAATTGTTTGCTAAATACTCCATGTTTTCTGTGATGCATAGTAAATATTTTTTATTTACTTTCCTCAATTGGTATCAGAGCCATAGTTTAGAGGATTTCGATTGCATTCAAGTCCGATGAGTAATTGACTAGATCATCTCGATTATCGGGTACATTGTCTTGCGGTAATTTTAACTATTCAAATGATTTGATGACTTTTTAAGTTGTTGTTGTTATCCAAAATTTTTAAATGTAATTTTGGGATATATATGAGGTCTAGAAGTTCTGAACTCATACTTTAAAGATGCACCAAAATTGTAGGTGACAAACGAGAGAAGATTTGGATGTTAAAAGCAACCGCAGTCTCCAATTTTGACTAAAGATTGTAGCAAGAAAATATTGATTTTTTGGCTGTTGTTTTTGGGTCATATAATATGATAAAATGCTTATTAATAAGTCAAAGATCTTTTCCCAAATCAGTATGAATATGTTTCGCACGATTCCAATCGTGCGGCCTTGAGAAATTGGATTTCTCCATAGGCAAGTTGGAAGAGGACTCGATTATTTTAACCGACTTATTTCTCATTTTTAGGCATTCACTTTAAATCATTTTCAAGTTTGAAAATTGCATTGTGTAGCTTAATTTGTCCTCTTTCATATGTGACACTTGGCACATTTTTGTAAGAACAGTGGATATTATTATTAATTAATTGGTGGAATTTTGTCATAATTTGCCCATTTATGCCTTTTAATTATTTATAATTTCTCTGTGACTCCAAAAATTTTCAAAAATTCATATTAGACCTAGGATAATTAAGTTTACATTATTTCAAAAAATCATCTCATTTGCACGCACCTCGAGGCCTGAATAAATCATTTTATGATTTCCTTAATTAATTTTTTAACAGGTCCATTTCACATAGAAATTTAGTTTATTAATTTTCCTGGATACTTCACACTTATATCTATCTGGGATAATTTTTATATCTGAAAATATTGTGATTTGGTGTTTATTAAAATAAATTTAGTTAAAGATACCTTGCATCTAATTCATAGTAAATTCATTTAGTGTCAGAAAATCCAAAAAATTAGAGTAGCCTAATTTCATTGCATTTCACCATCTGGCCAAGTTTCATAATTTTTGGAATCAATTTGATCATATTTTTAAAATAACTTGTAAACTGGCCTGATTTTTGCACGTGTCTTCGCATAAAAATTGAAAAATACCAAAAAAGGTCATTCTGAAAATCAAACCTTGGAATTTGCTTAAAATCTATCTAAGGAGACAACTGCCTCCCTGAGTTCAACCTTGGGCTTGCCCAAGTAAAAAAAATTGCCGCTTGCGATTAAATCATCTTTAATTAAAAGTGGTTTTTGATTAGCTCTTATTATCCGACTGCAACGAATGACAACTCATTAATTTGAATAAATTAACAAGGGTAGTAAGATGCTGTTCACCATGGTGGACGAACACCATCGCCCGATCACCTTCACACCATAGGCCTCTCCAGTCACCCCTTGCACTCCCACGAACACGAGCGCACCTTTCTGGCATCAGCTAACCCTGAGGGTCCCCTCTTCTTCACTGAATGGAACTTTGCGAGAGCTACATTCGAGCTTCGACGTCTCTGACCTTAGGACCTCCCCAGCTCCTTCCAGGACCTCTGGCGACTCCGCTGCGCCTCCACAAATGTTCCGAGATCTCCAGGAACCTCCAATGAGCTACACCGATCACGGGGGAAGGCGGTGGAGCCAGGACCCCTTCACCGGATCCGCGCCAAGTCCATCGCAGGAGGCGGTGGCCTAGAGGAGACGACGCAAAGTCACCGTTGGATCATCTTGATCGAACGGTCCTCGTCGCGACACGTCTCCCTCACCTTCGAGCTTTAGCCGCCGTTGGATTAGGAGGATATAACGGCCCATACACAACCATGTCTCCCTCACCTTTGAGCTTCAGCCACCATTGGATCAGGAGGATCTAGCAGCCCATCACTCGCCACGTAGCGCCCTCCGAGCCTTTTCCCCGACCCTAAGCTTGGAGCAGCCAAAGCATGCCCGAGCCTCCAGAGCATCTGACCCGACGCTCGAGCCTCTGAAGTCTTCTGAGCCTAGCTTTTCACGTCTGTCACGTGCAGGCTGAGCAAATTGCATCAAGGCCCCTACAAGTTTCTAGATTCACATTTCAGTCCCTGCTAGGAGCGTCACGTGAGGAGCACGTGCTCTCGTGGAAATTTTGCACGCATATCCCTAACATTATAGGTATTTGCACTTTAGTCCCTGTATGCATGTTTCAAAATTAAGAAATTTTAATTTCTATTTTGCATTTTGGTCCCTGTGTTTGCACACATATTTATGCATCCATTTATCATCATTTTTAAATTTCTAAAATTGCATGTTGTAGTTGAACTTGTGCTTTATCTTTGTGACACTTGTCCTATTTTTTTGAGCTTCACAGGAATAATATTATTATTCTTGTGGAAATTGACATAATTTGCCCACAGTGTGCTTGAAATTCATTATTAAATTATTTTTTGCTCCAAAAATCAGCATAAAATCACATTAGACTTAGTTTAAGTTGTTCTACACTGTGCACAAAAATCAAACCATTTACATGCGTCACGAGGCTTGAATAAATTCATTAGTCTTTTGCCTAATTGATTTTCAGTAGGTCCAATTTACGTCATTCTTTAGGTCTATTAATTATCCTGGATCGCTCTCTCATAGATACATCTAGGATAACTTTTATATCTAAAAATAATGTGATTTGGTATTTATTAAAATTAATCTTGCAAAAACTACCCTGCATTCATATTAAATTCATATTTAATTCATTTAGAGTCTAAAAATTCCAAAAAAATCGTAGTCACTTAGTTTTATTGCATATCATATTCTGGCCAAGTTTCATTAATTTTGGACTTCATTTGACCATCTTTCAAATTTAACTTAAAATTTGGCTTGAAATTGCATTGTGTTTTCTTTAATTGCATAAAAAATCACAAAAAAAGATCAAAAATATTCTTCTGAAAATCTGACATCAAAATTAACTAACAATCGACCTAAGGAGAAAGCTGCCTCCCTGAGTTCGACCTTGGGCTTGCCCAAGTAAAATAAATCTGTCGCTTGTATTTAATTGAACATTAAATCTAAGTGGTGTTTTTGATAAGTCTTCAATTACCCGACTACAACGAACGACAAATCTAATTCAATCATTAATCCGGTTGAATTAACAAGGGTAGCCGAGGCCTCTTCAATAGGTCTATTCCAGAGTTCATGTTTATTTCCAACATTTAGAAATAAACAATGAGCGTATTCTAATATCTTGGTCATAGAGACATTCTCCAAGATTAAGAGCTCTCCCACTGAAAATATGAACTCTATTTATCCAATAGAGGTTGTTGTAACTATTGCATCAACATCCACGTGTATGACTATTAAACTACACGATCAAATTTTCTAGTCTTCTAAAACATATGCAACCAATTGCAAATGTCATTATAAGAATAGGATACAATTATAGGACTTTTAATCTTATCCAATAAGTAAGTCAATTTTAATGATTATATGTAGATATAGATTATTCTGATGAACTATATGGGTCCTTCTCTAAGGATCCAAGATAGTCTAGATAATCAAACTATGAGTACATCAGCTTTTTCCAGTATTGGCATTCATCCAACTCTTTGGATGCCATATGTATGGAAGTCACAGAAGTATAGTCAACTCCTTGACTTTCCTTCTTACTTTAGTTCGGCCCATGCTTCCACTGTGCTCCCTACATCTATAAACAACCATCGCTTAAGACAAAGGACTCATATGTTGAATTCAAAAGATTTCAATATAAGAGTACTTCAATATTTATACATGCTTCATTCAGTTTATACAATATGAATATTATGAAGCTTCATGAATGACTAGAGTAGAGATAGCAGAATTATGACACTCATCGGATCTATATCCATCTTAACTCTAAAAGACTTAGGTTCAGGTAGGTACTCAACCATTTTGAATACTCATCTCTTACAGAGCCACCATTCTACATGAAGTAGTGAACCATGTCATTCATGATAAAATGTCGAGAGCACATATGTTTGCCAGAACATCTTCTTAGATTTTACAAGGATTATGTGATAATTACGATCATCGTCGACATGATACTTCCAAAGCACACTCAATGAGTGATCAAGACTATAGAGACACACAAACCCTAGGTTGTTTTCTTATTGTCTATTTAATTCTCATTCCTCATTATGAGGAAATTTGCACATTGCAACCATATACAATATGTGTCCAACTACAAGTACAATATCTTGATCATGGATCCAATCCATGATATTTTATTGGTTATTATTGAGTATAGTGTTGAATGTGTTTAATGAAGGATTATCTGAAATAAGAAATTTGCATACACATACATATTTTACTTTGATTTAGGAATTTTTATATCAAAGTTGTCTTACCTTGACAACACCGAAAGTTCATTCCCTTAATTACTTTCAATGTAAGAGATATACTTACCATTATATATCAAGAAAGATCTGGGATCTCCTTTCTTATCTTTGTTACATCCCAATAATATGAGAAGTTGCAACTTGGATAAAAAGAAGCAGGAACACATTCCGCCTTGCAAGTCCAACTTGCACTCCCAATTCGATCTTTAACACCTGAGCCCGCCACCCCTAAGGTGATGTTGACCGTCCTTAATTGAACCAACCATCAATAGGATTAGAACTCTCTATGCGCAATCCAATATCACCCCAATAATATGAGGACTCGATATTGGAGTCACTACGCATATGGCCTTACTCTTTCGATAAGCAAAGAGCCCGATCAAGATGCGCTTATATGCATGAGCTTTCACTTCGGACAGATGTCTCCTACATACAATCGCTGGTGACGGAACCCTTCTCCTTGACGGGAGACCATGGATGTCACTTAAGTGATCCTCCATGTCATGTTAAATTCTAATTAATTATTATGAATCATATTCACATAATTAATTAAGGGAAATACCAACTCTATTCATAATATAGTGTTTTAATTTTAATTGAGGTCCAATTAATCTAATCATATTAAATTTATGATCTAATTAGTATCGAACAAACATGCTCTATTGTTACTTGAAATATGGTATAATCTTAAAATACGTATTATTCGAATTTTAATAATTAGAAAATACATTGTGATCCCTTTAAACATTATCCCTTCCTTACCCACTGTCATGGCCAGTTCCGACGGGAGTGGGACACACAGCTCACGGAGCAACCTGCTACCCTAACGCTCCCCGACTAGACACCATATCCGCCTCAGGTCAGGATAATGCCAATTGATTACTTTGTACTTGAGATGATAATCGGTCTTTCAACTGATGTTATACTATATAATAATAATCACAACCATTTTGATTAATATCATAAGGAGATTTTCTAAACAAATCCCCAATCCTATTCAAGCATCAATGTTTATTGGAAAGTTCATGTAACTAATTGTGATCTAGATCATATCTAATCAATTTTGGTTATGACAAATGCCATTTAAGGAAATAATTATCATCAAATATTTTTCAAATATTTATCCATAATTATTTCAGGAAATTAAAACATTTAATTTCATCAAATTCTCAAATGACAATCACAAGGTTCTTGATTAGAAGATTAATTTTCAACAGTAGCCCTCACTTACTAAAATTAGCATATCTCAATCAATTTCAATCCAAATCAAGCAAAATAAGTTTATATAGTTTACTAATTTGATTTACAACAGAATCCAAGTGATTTTCACACATTTCTAGGTATTTAAAAACCGTAATTAACTCTTTAATTACGTCAAGGTTCGCCATCCCCGAAACGGTGGATACATGTTTATTAAAATGATCATAACTTGAGCAATCGGATTCCACATAAGACAAAATAAAATCCCACGGTTTTCTTATTTAATGAGGATTGTCATCCACGTGATAATCACGTGTTTAAACATTTTTAAACAGGGCAAATTGCACTAAATAGGGTTGCGTGAATGAAATGCAATTAAACATTACACAGCCAGAAAATGCCCAAGTCATCCTAGGTTTATGGATCGTATCCAAAACCTCTAACCTATGGATCTGATACCACTTGAAGGATATGGAAAGATCCTTAAGTGCATCATTGAAGCGTGAGAATCACATCATATGCAATCGGGAGTGGCTAGTCATACTAGTTGCTCGGGGTAGCAGAATTTAAAAATTTTAATCCGATGAAACCACATGATCCAAGGAAACTTCTCGGATCATTTCATCGAAATCACAAACAAGAATTAGATTTACCTTCTTGAAGCGTGATTGCGATCGAGTCTTTAAACGAAGAGACCTCCTTTCTCAAGTCCAATCTGACGGAGGATATGCTTGCGAGCGCGTTGATGAGACGCGTGCTCCTCGTAATCCATGTTGATAATCTAAGCGGCGAATCTCCTGATATCATCTCACGAGACCCGATGTCTTCTTCACGAGCGAGGCACACAGATGGAGATGGAGATCCACGAGCAAACAAACCAATAACGTAACGATGTTGCTGCTGCGATGGCGAGTCTCTTTAGGGCTCCATGGTGGATGACCACAATGAGAAAGAGAGAGAGAGAGTCTTGGCGTGTAGAGAATGAGAGAGAGAGAGAATGTGTTGCTTTCTTGTTGTTGTATTGAAGAGAAAGGGATGCCTCTTCTTATATAGTATTTTGGGAGTCCAAATCAATGGATGCGATTGATTTGTGTTGCTTTCAATGGCCATGATTGAGGGGTAAAAATAGAACAACAATTAGTAGTTAAATCAATTATCCTTGGAGATTATTGGAAGGAGATAACCATCCAACCATAACAAGGGGTGGACGACCACACAATCCAATTAGAAATAGGTTGCCATCCACCACCTTTGTTGGTGGATGGTAATCTCTTTCCAATGAGATTACATTATCTCATTTCCAACATTATCTCACAATTATAATTCATAATTATCTTGTGAACATTGCAATAATACCATTAGAAATTTGTGAATCACATTCGTAACCCAAAATAAAATATAAATTATATTTTCAATTATTTTTCCAATGTGAACCCAATTCACATCAATAATTAATCCACAAATATAAATCACAAATAGTTCTCTCTTATATATTATAAATCACATTTATAATAAATATGAATTATATGGATAGTGTTATCTACATTATTCATATCCATGATAATTAAATCACATTTAATCATCTTGGAGCTCTATTCTCATGTGCCCAAATAATATGAAATACATTCACATTATTCACATATTTGATAATTAAATTACATTTAATTATCTTAGATAACTCTCCTTATAATATGAATCGAATTCATATTATTCATGATAATTAAATCAAATTAATTATTAATTTTCTCAATGCTCAGAACATATATCAACAGAAAAATTATCCTTGAACTCTTTCAAGGATAATGCACTTTCTATACGGATACTTGGATATAAGGACATGGTGATTGGACATTGCACGTATAGTGACTTGGATATTGAGATCACATCTCAAATCCAGATCTTGCGGACCTCTCGTAAATACTTGATTAAATCAAGACCAGAAATCTAATATTCTAATTGCATCTGAACCACATTCAGATCAATGTCCAACAGTTGGACCAAGATCAGATCACTTCTCTATTGAGAGGAGTCACTAAAATCCAGACATGTTTCATCACTCCCTCGGAATGGAAGAGTCATGGTTATACAATCGTTTAGGATCACATCACCCTCAACTATTCCTAATACCTATACATCCTAGATACTGGAAGACCAAGAGTAAACCCGAAGTATTAGATCAATTTTACACTGTCTACTTTAGGGTTTTATCATTACGTTTCTCATTTGATCATTGGGAGTTGGTATTGATCAATTACTATCCAAAAGCATATATCATAACTAGGTATTGATCATATACTTTCCAAAAGCATATATCAAACCTACAAATTCAGTCAAGCTTCCAAAGCGAGATGGTCATGTACGGAATTTGATTCTTCAAAATATCTCATTAGTGATATCATGTCTTCTAGTTCAGTAATGAACCTGTATGATCCATTTGAGAGATCGTATTACTCATATGCCCTTGTATGCACACCAATGCGCTGGTGTATAGACCTTGATTAGGTCATCAACTTATTGGTCTGCCAAATGTACATACTAAGAATATAGTAACATATCTGTCTTCAGTCAGAGGATGCATGCCTATATCGTGACATCATACAACATAGGTCTTTGGTTATCTCGATCTCATTAAGTCAACTCTTTGACCTAACTTATCTAACACCTCTGAATCTTTATTCCTATGCAGAGGACCTGCATCAAGAGGTCAGTTAGATATCAACCTTTAGAGAATGGATTGCCATCTACTTCTCAGGCTGGAGATCCTATCTTAACAATCATTTGACGATGCTTGATGAATCCTCAATCTAACTCTTTAGATATTCATCCCAGCACCAACCTCTATGATTCAACAATTGAATCAACAGTTGTATGATCATTAAGATGGCCATGGTACATTACCATAATTGTACTAAGGGATCTATTATGCAAACTAACTATTCTTCATTTATGACCAAGGAATGATATTTGCAATAACATTTCCTGCATAATGGCTCACCATGGGCTTGCATGTCCAACAGTGACCACGCCCTGTAATGTACATGAATACAAAGGATGGGGTTGCTCTCCCACAAAAATTCTCGATTTATGGGTTTAATTAAGTCGTCTTTGTTTAGCAGTCCTGATAGCGATCACTGAAGTTTTTTTATGTGAGCAAGTCTACCGTCCAGTCCCAATTTCCTTTAGATCTTAAGTGACAAAACAAGAGGGGGAGATCGAGAAAAGTCAATGCATGCGAAAAACAGTAATGTATGCTCTGATAGAAGACTTACAATGCTTCCTCACAATCTCCATGTGCGGTGCAATACAAGAATTTTAAATTTTTTCTATATGAAATGCAAGCTGACAAAACCACACCTAACAAAAAGTTCTATTAGTCGGGAAGAATTGATTTAAATTTTGACTAGGTTGAACGATCTAAAAGTGCATCTCAATTAAGTGCAAAATGTGGTTGTAAGGTCTATAAGCACAAGCAATGGAATCCTAGTAGCTCTAATAGACGTATATGCAGGTCTAATCTACGAACCACTCAAGTCAGACCCCACCCTCACCGGAGAGTGAAACAAGACCGACACACCACAAAAAGTCCAGTCTCTTTACAAATGATAGAACCCGAATGGGAATCATTGGAAATGAGCAGTTATTGAAAATTAATTACAAGAATAAAAAATGTTTAAAAATAAAACCTAAACTCTACTCTCTCTCACGACTCGACTCAACCTTAAATTTAATGTGACTTTCTCAGCGGTGGTAGAGATGTGTTAGTTTTTCAAAAAACTACTCCACAGATGTCGGGTACCTCGCATGAAAAATAAGAGAGAAAAGGTAAGATAGTTGACACAAAAATAATCAAAAATAAAGAAAAGAAAATAAATGCTGAGAAAATAAATAGAGAAATAAATACAAGAAAACCTGAGGTCAGACTACCCTTGGAAGGAAAATCTAAAATTTAAATTATCTAAACATTATACCTAAATCGCATACCTCTCCGACAATGCTGCCATTTGACCAACACTGAATTCCCTACGTTAATTTCGTGGAATTAAAGAATAGTGCCGAAGTTGTAGTTGAGAAATACAACGATTCGTTAACAATGATCACACCGAGAAATGATATGGAAAATCAAGTCTCAATGCGATCGGATTTATTTATTTTACTTGGGTAAGTTCCAAGGTCAAACTCAGGGAGGTAATATGAGGGTCTAAGATTAATTCTCAAATAATCTAGAAATTAGGTTTTCAAAGGAAATAAGAATGAATGAAGAGTATTTTTTTTATTTTTTTATCCTTTTCAGCTTTTTATGGATTTTTAATTAAAAGGTGTAATTAATAATCGAAGCAAATATGATGCATGGAGTTTTGCAAATAGTTTTAATGCACAGAAATAATTCTATGCTTATGTGATGAGGAATAAATAAATGCACTATTTTTGGGATTTTTAAATGATATGCGAAAATGATGCAAAATGTAGGTGTGAGTGATGATAAAGGAGCAAGTGAAGCAAGCACAACAAAATGAGCAGTTAGATTAAACACCCTTCCCTCTTTGCAAATGAATAGTCAATCAAGATCCAATTAAGTTCCCAAAATAAATCCCCCCAATAAATCACATTTATTGAGCAAGAGAATCAACAAACTAAAAGACACATGCTAAAAATGAACAAAATAGAACCTCAATTAATTGATGTCAAATAATATCTTAGGAAGTGAATCTCAATATGCTATATGATAAATAATCAAATGAGGATCAAAACCACCCTAAGAATGTGAAAATACGATAAATAATGTTCAAGATATGAATAATTGAAGTTCTAAGGACTAATTAATAAATAAAATAAATAAAATGTTTGTAGATATACCCTTGCAAGGACTCATTTGCAAATAGAAAAATCTAATTGGGTCTTCTCGTAAATTACCCTCGTGTAGGGATGTATATGCAATATCCTGGAACTGGGTGGTCTTCACTGTAATTTGTCCAAGTCATACGTTGCTGCGCGTGACCTTGGATAATCTAGTAATTCTAGAAGTCGCAGAGGGGCTAGGGCACAAATTCTCCAACCGCACGTGAGGTGCACGTAGTGGGGTTCAACTCGGTTAGTGGCTCGGTGTACATGTCTCCAGCTCATGGCCGAACCTCCTCGTGTCAGGCGCATGCTTCTCGGATGCAATGCGAGGCATGAGGCTTGATGTTAGCATCAGAGTTGATCGGAACCGTTATCTTGTACTTGATCCTACAACTGACTTTAGGGCAAACCTCTACGGGTGAGAGATCGTCTGTGCTCTTAATCCTGTGGTGCCTGGAATATCTTCATTGTTGGTGGCGATCGAGTGGATGGCGAGTTCTTCTGCTCGGTGAAAGGTGGTGTCGATGAAGAGTCTCAAGGGCATGAAGGTAGATGAAGGCGATGAAGATGAGCGAGGCAAAGTTGAGGGCAAACGGAAGCGACGCCTGGAGCCTCTTTCTTTAGGTGCAGGAGGTCGATGATGTTGCTCTTGGAGCAGCTGGAAGAGGAGACCCTGGAGGATAAAGCTTGATGCCTGGAATGGTTGGAGGAGCACGGAAGCACAGAGGGGGAGAAGGTTTCGATGCGATGTAGAGTAGAGTGATGTCAGAGTGGATAGAATAGCGATTGAGGATGGATGAATAGGAGAGGAGGAGTGTGATGGATTGAGGGACGATGAAGATGAACGTGGTGGAAGAGGAAGCACAGAGGGATGGGCGTAAGGATGCACTTGAGGTATGATACGAGGGTCGATGACGATATGCCAGAACCAGAGCAGATGTGTGATGGATAAATGAACTGCGACAAAGCTAGAGGCTTCAAATCTCGCCAAGGCGGAGGGATGCAGTGGATCTATCATGACCACACTCGAAGATCCTTCTCTTGCTGAAAAACAATGGATGGTGGATGGCTTGTGCGGAGTTCGGTCTTGGATTTAAATAGGGGAAGAGGAGAGGCCTAGCTGGAGGGTGTTGTTAGGTGCAACTATCATCGACATTGGAAGGAGATTAGGAGATAGAGGGAGAACTTGTCGTGGTCGGGATAATGGGTTTGGACGTTGGAGAGGCTAAGATTAGCAGAGGGGGTAAAGGGTCGTTGGGTATTCACTTGATAATGGCGAATTGCTGGTGGTTGTGAGATCATCGGAGGATAGAGGTAGTTGGTTCTTCACCGAGATGGGTGGTTGTAGGAGATAGAGGATAAGAAGATAAGGGGGTCGCAGGAGATAGAGGTTAGGGTGATAATGACGAGGGTTTGGACGGGGTCGAGCAGTTGGGTCTCGCCGGAAATGGAGGATGTTTGGCTGTAGAGGGCTCGGTCATTGAGCGACAGAGGCACCTTGAGCCAGCTGGATGTCGTGAGGGTAGTTAGGGGCGCCAAGGCTGCAGGGGAGGAAGGAGGAAGAGGACCTCACGTGCGTGTTACGTGAGGAGGAGGAGGACCGTGGGTCATGTGCCAGGCACGTGCAGAGGAATGGGGCATATGGCACATGCTTGGCACATGAAGAGAGAGGGAAGAAAGGTGATCAGAGTTAGGTGGCCCAATGAGAATGTGCCACGTGGTGCGTTGACCAGGAAGGTTAACCATGCATGAAAATGAACATATAAATCAATTAAATTAGGAGATGTATCCAAATGAAAAAGTGACCAACATAAAAAAATGTTCATCTTAATGTGATCTACCATGTTTATGAAGGACTCAAATGCAAATGAAACACAATGTGCAAGATATGCAATTTTTGAGTGGTATTTTATGTATAAAATACCAATTTTTGGCTTTGTAATTTTTATTGGATTTTCTATAGATAAATAAATAAATACAAAAATCAAACATGCTATTAAATAATGCAATGGACTCAAATGACATTTTTTTTAGATTTTTATGATTTTCAAATAGGTCAAAAAAATTAGGGAGGTTAATTATGTACAAGTGGATTAGGCCAATAACGTCAAGTCAGAATTTGTCTTTTTCTTTTGCTTTTCTATTTTTTTTGGATTTTGATTTTTATTTAGCTTATTAAAATAATGAATAAATTAAAGAAATGAAAAAAAATTAAAATAATCAAATTGACTGAAATATGCACGTGAAATGAAGGATCAAAATCAATAAAAATGTACAATGTGCAGTATGGTCCCAAAACCCAAGTTTTACAAATGGACTTCGATTATTTTGAATTCAGTCTTCTTTTGTAGATATTTGAACGTACATTAATTCAAAAGTGGAGTTCATTTGGACATTGTATGAGAGAGATGCGCATTTTTGTCTATCTTTTCAGAAATTTGGGTTTGGGATTATTTCACATATGTACAAGTTAGCATTTTTTAGGATTTTTCATGGATTAAGGCCAGTGATATGTATACAATGAAGTTGGTTTGAGGTTAATTGGAGTTAGGATGAATTAACTAAAAATCAGTGAAGTTAGCTGCTTTTCAGGTCATTTCACATTTGGATTTTTGGCTCCTTATTTTATGCCATGATGATGCATGATAAAATGCAATTATTTTTTACACGTGCATATATGTTAATTATGTATATTAGATGATTAAGTGCAGATGAATTTTGGGTATCTGAGCTTAATTGAACTCTTTTAGAATGATAACTCATAGATTCATCAGTGAATAATACCCTTATTGTTTTCAGGTACTTTCTCGACCGAGAGAGGCACATCCCTTAAGGACAGCTCAAATCCTAGCCTAGATACTGCCTTGTTTATTGACTGGATTTGAGAAGTATTGACGCTTCTATCGTACGTGGGCGAGTAGGGCTTTGTCTGCTTGTAGACCTTGTCAGAAGTATTGAGCATAGGCCATCCCATCACGGGGGTGTTTGTCTCATGGTTCCCCGTCTGAGTAGGGCCTTGTCTTCTTGTAGACTCGGTTATGAAGTAGTGGTTTCTATCAGCTTCCTCTTCTATTCTTTGGCTGAGTAGTGGATCCAAACCTAATAGCAAGGACCCTAAAAAGTACATGCTACTAGTTACAATGGAAATGGTAAGTACATGATGATTGCCTGGTATCACTCACTCGCCTATAGGGATAGCTGCTAAGGACTAAATTTGAAAAGATTGCTTGAAAACCAATAAAATTAACAAGATAATTATCAAACCTTCATGACTCACTGTGTTTAGTAGGTGAATTCACCCTTGTAATGAGGTTTGATTGGTTAGTGATATTTTGGTCAAGATAAAAAAATATTATGCACTTGCGCCTTTTATTTGCACTTGTTTTCACACTTTTCTTCTTTTGCTCGATTTGAGTTGTTCTTATATTTTCTATTCCATTTCTTCTTCATTCCATGCTATAGTTCTGCATCATTTCAATCCCTTTTGCTTCTGCGATATTGCATTCGGATGATTTTGTTCAGACCTTGTGAACACCCACACCGAATCTCAAACGCCGACATCCCCAATAATTCGAGGCGATTCTAGGGAACCCTGTTTGGACATTGCAAATCATTCATGAGACTCCTTGTTTTTTGATTCTTCGAGATCTCAAGACCACTCTTGTCTTGAACTCTCCACTTTCTGGATGGAGAACGACTGGTCTCCATTCTCTTCCCCCAATCTAATAAAGTTTAGAATCGATCCTGATTCTGAACTCTTCTCCACATATGGTACCTACTTCAAGACTGATTGGGGTAATTTTCCCACTACAGGTATTAACCCTAATCTGGAGATCAGTTAATCAGACTTTGAACTTGAGATGGCACCCAAGGGAAAAGGGTAGCAAGTTGATCAGAACAATGTCAACAACTAACTTCTCGCTTCCATCCAGGAAATGCAACGATAGTTGGTAGATCATTGATGAAACCCAGTTTCATGGTTCTAATTCACAGATATTAACCCCCTAGCTTAGACTAAGTGTCAATAAAAACCAGACAAATCCTTGTTCATATCAGAGTCCTTGAATAAATAAAAAATAAAAAAAATAGCAAAATAAAAATCGTAGTGTTTTTTAAGCGTTTAAAAATGCTCACAAAAATATTTCTTCCGTTATTTGACCTCATCTCCATTTTTGATCAACATGAAACTTGTAGATCTCGTCGAGATCTACAACTTGCATGTTTTGAGTTTTTCCAAAATCGGCCTCCTTCTTCCTCTTATTTCACCATCTTCTTTTGAATAATCTGAGTAGGCCACATGGCTCCTTGTGGTTGAGCCACGTGGCCGCATCACCTCTTGCCACACGCAGGCGCCAACAACTGTTGATGGTCTTCTGAAAGCCTCCATCTCAGCCGTTCTTTCCTGCACCATTTTCCAACCCTTCGATCAACTCTACCACTGCATCTCAGCCGCTCATCTCCACCCTCACCTTAGCTCGCCACACGTTGCCTTCTCCACTGCCCGATTTTCCCCAGGACCTTCAAATCCTCGCCATCCGTTCCCGCTAGATCCTCGACCCTTTGATCCTTATCCCTGATTCCATCTCCATCGTCCTTTAGCACCTTCACCACATCTCACCATGTGGCGCTGCCTACGCCCCCCAATCATGCCTCTCCGATCTAATCCTAGCTGCACTTAAGCGCCCACTGCTCCACCGTTATATCGTGAGATCCAACGGTGGAGGCTTCATCGTCAACCTCCGATGCTCTTGCCCACGTCGCCCCACCTCGCAAAACCACCACCCCCTTCCTGTTTTCCCGATCGTATACTCCACCTTCCCCACTTACTAGCAACTCCCTGACCAACCCCACTCACCCACGATCCTTGTCCACGCTTTCCATGACTCCCTTCCTATCGATCCATACTTCCCATTTAACCCATGCCCATCCTCATCAGAACTACCGAGCTTCAACATTAAATACACTGTCACCGTCTTCGATCCTCAAGGTCTACTTTTACTTGGGGAGCCGCCCAGCCAGCCTCCGCTCCTCGGTGACAGCGAGGGAGCGGTATGGAGCACGAAAAGGACGAACTCCTCCAGTGTTGACCCCTGGCCCATCACGGCCAGGCTCGAGGTGGCTCCGCCTTGCCAAGCTGCTCCGAGGGGTCACCGGAGTCCAGCGATGACCCGAGCTCCCCTCGGAGCTCAACATAGACTGTCACCTCCGCCAAAATCCCAGGTAAGCTTCCTCCAATCTCTCTTTGTATTTTTTCTTTAGTTTCTCACAATTAATAGGACGCTCCTCGCACTATCTCCGTTCACCGATCATCCCTTCAGCTTCGACGCACTGCCACCATCCACGTGCAACCCCAAAACACCACCCTTCCCTTCTCCACACCCTAATCACCACAGCCACCTTCACCTCCGCCTCGCCGGAGGAGAAGACCGCCGGGCTATACTCCTCATCACCATCAACCCCTCATTTACTCACATTCATCCCTACACGAAGCCTCAGCTATCTTCTAACCATTGCAGGTTTCACCATGGCTTAATGGCCGGAGTTTCATCGGAGTGAAGTTGGTTTGCTCTGCCTTCGACGATGGAGCATTACTAGCTCTCTCTAGCATACTCCCCGCCTTGCCCATGCATGAGGCTTCAACGACCAGCTCCCAGGAAGCTCTAAGGAGCCCTTTCTTCATCAAGCAAGCAAGGCGGAGATAGGAGGATGACACCGGAGCACAGCCATCGCCGCTGCAGGAGGCGACGTAGATGATGAAACCACAAAGCAGTTACCGTCCAATCTCTAAAATCGTACGACCATCAGATAACCACGCCTCCTCCCCATCTTCATCCAACCACCGTATGATCTTCATTGATCGGACGGTTGACACGCAACCACGTCATTAGCTCCTAGCTTCAACACCGAACCTCCAGGTTCAGATCTCCCAGGCCAACACCGAGCCTGCAATGAGCTAGAGCCTCACTACGAGCCTAGCCGAAGCAAGACCGAGCCTCCTCCGAGCCTTCTCTTCACCCGAGCCTAGTGTCCACCTGCTTGTCATGTGCACTCTTGGTTAATCTGCAAGGAGGCCCTCGTGCATTTTCATATTTGCAATCAGGTCCTGAAGCACATGCAATCCACATGCGCTTGGGGTATTTTGCATTAGAGCCCTTGTGGGTTTTAATAATTGCAAAAATACCCTACATTTGTGGGTAATTTATAGGGAAGGCCCCATATTTGTTTTATTTACATTTATTCCCTCCCAGGGACCTGTTTGCTAGTTATCTTTTATGTTTTCTTGCATTTATGCTCCTGGTTTCATTTATTAATAACTTGAGCATGCAAGCTCCGTTTAAGTCGATTTTAGTCTCGTTTCGAAGCTAATCTAATGATCTTTTTGATGGCATATTTTATTTCTTATTTTTACACTGTGAATTTTGACGACTCAATTCAAATTTAGTGTCTCACGTATATTGCATTGTATGCCTTGTATTATTTTCATTAATTGGACTAGCTTCATAATTTGAACCTAACTTGACCAATGTTTATGGCTCAGCTATTTTGTCTACTTAGGGCATTTTTGCATCATTATAACTTTGCATTTCTTTGCATTTGTCGCATGCATTAAAAATGAATAAAAAATGCATTGTTTATGTTTATTTATGCATATTGTCTATCTCCATGCATTCATTGACCTATGCATTGTTAATCCAACACCTAGTTCAAATAATTAGAAAATAAATGATACTAAAGAGGCTCGTGTCCCTAAGTTCGACCTTGGGCTTGCCTAAGTAAAAATAAATAAATCGACCGCTTTGACCTTTAATTCTTACATTATTTCGATGCGGTTTTTGATTCCAGGATATGCTGAATAATATGAGGTGAGATAGAGGAAATCGAGGAGGAGAAGAACAACATGGTGGAGAAGACAGACAAGCAGAAGGAAACCCTAGAGATGATGATGAGGTAAGAGAGCAATAAAATCGACTCTTAAGGAAACCTACAACTTTGGAGCCGGGCAAATTAAAGAGTGGATTCAAATTCCTCAAATCCAAAGTCACTTTAAATTCAACCTGCAACTTCTCTCACTTCTTCCCACATTCTATGGGAATACAAATGAAGAACCCTACATCTATCTCCAGCAATTTAATCACATATGCAGTACCATGCACTACCCCAACATCCCATTGGAGGTAGTCAAGATGACTACTCTTCCGTTCAGCCTATAGACAAGGAACTCTACTGTGGGATAAACCATTTGGGGAAAGTAGTGACGACTTGAGAGGCCCTCAGGTTTGCCTTCCTGCACAAGTACTATACTTGTGTCCTCTAAATCAAGTGTGTGCACTTATCTCCAACTTAGCACAGTTATCCCATGAGCCTATCCATGAGGTATAGGAAAGGTTTAAGGACCATTAGGAGAAGTTCCCCCACCACAAAATTCCAAAGACCAGTCTCGTGCAGAAATTTTTCAGTGGGATAAATCAAGAACCCCAGAAGCTGGTGGATGCAGCCTATGGAGGATCCCATTTCAACTGGGATGAAGATGTGGTGTGGCAGATTTTTGAGGAAATGGCCAAAGGTTTGGTTGCCCTGTCTTCATCCCTTGCTTTCCAAAAGAGCCCGTAGATTCCTCCCAAGCCAGTGCATATGGCAACATCCTATGAAGGAGATAGAGATGAGAGTTCCAATCTCAGCATCATCGAGAATCATCTCTCGAAGGTCGACATTATTGAGAAGCGGTCATATGATCTTGAAAAACTGAATGTGATCAAACAAAGGACCAAGCAGTTGGATAAGCTAGTTTGGATCTCGAAGCAACTGGAGCTTATGGTAAGCACCATTAATTATTTCAACTCTGTGGCAACACATATCGAGATTCATGCCGAGTAAAGGAGCCATCACCACATCAATCAGTGCAACCTAGTCAAGGGCAACCCTAGTCCATTTAGCACGTATACTACGTGAAAGCACCAGACCAGGGATCACTGTCTCCACATCATACACAAATGGTTGTGTATCACCATGAGGCCTCAACTTTTGTCGAACCCTTCTATCCCCCTCCATTGTAAATTCAAGAGGTGAATGCTGCATGGGACAGTGATCGGAATCTGACCTATCTTTGTGGACAAAACCTGGATCAAAACTTGGCAAATTGACCATACCCCCTACACATGCTGTAAGGAGCTTCTAACAGAATCAAAACAATCAATCTCTGTAGCAAGCCCAACCACGGAGAAAAAACCACCAGAACCAACATCTAGCATACTGGCCCCAATACCATTAACAGTTGGGCACTTATCATCGGAACTAGTATCAGTCTCCTCCTCAACATGACTATTAGTCATTCCCCCCTCATTCCTATCAGAGTCACAATTCACTTCCTCTGTATAAGTACCCGAGTCAGCGAGCACAACCCACTGAGTAGAATAAGACAGCTCATGTGAATCCCACACTTGACTACCTGGTACAATTGGTGAAGACCTTGGGAGAAATGAGTCAGAAGCTGGATGACCTCATCATCGCAAAGACCATCATCCCAACGTAGATTGAGGCCAATCCAAACTATTTCTGATGTAAGGATCAGGTAGTTTGCAATGTCCAATCCCCAACTGAGACAGGTATGGATGATTTGATTATGCCATCTAACTCTTTGACTCTTAGGAATGGTAGGAAACTGCAATCATCTACAAGTACAAATGGAAAGAATAAAGGTTCACAGAGCGAATCTTTATCACCTGTGCTCGCATCAAGTTTTGGAGGAAGATTGAGAAAGAAGATCATCCAGCATCAGATGTAGAAAAAACATAAAAAATGAAGAAAACTAAAAACCATACTTCAAAAGTAAAAGCCAAGGCCGAGCTGATGCAACCAAGGAGATGCTATCACCAAACGTGGATCTTGTGCGAGCCGACGAAGCCAATTTTCCTCTTTTAACTTTTCCATTGGGAAAATGATTGTATCTAGTCTGATCATTTGCATCTAAAAGCTGATTCAAATGAACACTTTTTGAATGATGTACACATTCCATTTTCTGAAGAAATGAAAATAATAAAAAAATTACAAAATTCAAAACAACTTTATCTGATTCAAGTATGATTGGAATCTTACAAAATATATTCCTAGAGATGCCCCTTCTGAAAGCCATGGAATACATGCCAACAGTGAAGAAAGGACTAAAAGAGGCATGTACTTCAAAGCGTAAACCCCGCAAAAGCTGATGCGAGCGAGCAATGAAACACATTCTAACCATGACAACCATTCACGCTATCAACGACCACAAAAGAAAAAAGAAGGATCAATGAGTTGAAGGATATGGAATAATCCTTAAGCGCATCACAAAAGCGTGAGGATCGTATCGCATACGATCAAGAACGACTAGTCACACCAGTTGTTCTATGCAGCAGAATTTAAAAAAATTTCATGCAATGAAACCACATGATCCAAGAACACTACTTGGATCGTTTCATATAAACCACATAATAGATAAAAGAATGCCTCTCATAGCGTGGTTGCGATCAAGCCTCTAAGAGAAGAGACCTCCTGTCTCAAGTTTGATCTTCGGAGAAGATGCTTGCGAGCACAGGGATGAACAACGTGCTTCTCGCAATCCAAGATGTTGATCCAAGCAAAGAACTCCTGATCTTGTTGTTAGAGAATATTCTGTGTGGCTATTTGTTAAGAGAATATTCTATAGAGAATATTCTATAGAATATTCTCCTTTGAGCTCCTATATAAGGATCCCTACACCCCCTGTACTCATTGAGAAATTCCAATAGAATATACACCCCTTTTGAGGGCTTCTCCCGTGGTTTCATCCCGCTCCTTAGGGAGTAGGGTTCCACGTTAAATCTTTGTTCTTCATGTTTACTATTGTGTTTATCGATTCCGCTTCCGCTTCTCAGATTTCAACAAGGTATCAGAGCGGGTTTGATTCTCGAGGATTTTCTTTTATTCGAGATTCGATCACTTTGTTTGTTGCAACTTATTTTGAAATGATTTGTTCAAGTTCGAGATCGGATCGGTTTTAGGGTTTCCAAAGAATATTCATTTTACATGTCGTTCATCATCAAGTATCAGGTTCCACGGAACCCTATCTGGCGGGACTGCTCTTCCAGACCGTTGTGCGATTCCAGGCGGTATGCCCTCGCACGAAGACACGACCACATCTTCTGGCCCTTCCTCCTTCATCTGCAACTCTAAGATACATGCGATCAAGTCTCATTAAAAAAAGGGCATGCGTTCTACGCCAATATGCATTTAGACCACAAGGAGTCTTCAAACCCCTAAAACAACTCCTTCCTAGCAATGAATGGGTCAAGCAATGACGGTGATCTCCTAATCATCGTCTAATCTCCATCGACAAAGGAGCCCTAGCCCTCACTGACGGTGCCACCCCTATTTCCTGCCCTCCTTGACAGTTTCCAGAATCAAGAAGTGTAGAACGGCGCATCTCCAGCCCTCGATCGCAACCTTTGCGTCGCCACTCTCCAGATCGCGTGGGGTTATCTCTTCTCCAGCAACGCATCTTTCTAGACCCATCTTAGAGGCATACTCCAGATATGTTCCAAGCAGCGCGCGCGACATCAATCCCATCGCCTAGGCTACGTGCATTCCCTCCTCTCCAAATCGATCTCGCCGCAGATCGCCATGGCGGAACTCCTCTTCGGCCAAGTCATGCGCTCCATGCGGCAACATTTATAGGAGGCAAAGCCCCTACAGGTACAACCCTTTGACTCCTTACCTCGTATTGAGATCTTCCAACAGTCCCAACGTACGCCTCTAGCGACGCGCAGCGGAAGCGCTCCAGGCGTGCAGGGGCGACGGTGAGCTCTGCATCTCCCCTAGCAGCGGTGGCATGTGAAACGCCCCTTCGGGGCCGTGGCATTCAAGAGAAAGGTTCCATTGGAATCCTAAATAAAAGGCCCCACTTGGGAAAATTTATTTAAAAAAAAACCTTTTTCTGCTGCTATCGTAAGTACTGAAACGAGCCAAGAAAAAGATAGGATGTGTTAGAAAAAAAGATAAGAGAGTCATTTGGTTTTGGCTTATTTGGACCGGGAGGAGAGAGAGAGAGAGAGAGAGGAAGAGAGCTCCACCGTATTGTAAGCCCAATTGGGCTTATTGTATATTTTGGTCCAATTGAACTTTGTTAAAAATAGGTAAAAGGCACGTACAAAATAGAAAAAAATCTGCATGCAAAATGAAAAAAATGATGATTTCAAAAAAAAATGAATGATTTGCAAAATCTAAAAAAAAGGTTGAACGACTTGAAAAAAATACCAATAAATAGTCAACAAAAATACCAAAATAAAATGTGATTTACATTTTCAATTAATTATCCAATGCAAATCCAATTCATACCAATAAATAGTCAACAAATATAAATCATAATAAGCTCTCTATAATACATTATAAATCACATTTATAAATATATTATGAATAATTTGGATATTACTATCCACATTATTCTTATCCATAATAATTAAATGTGGATTATCATTATCATGCATACAAATAATGTGAATCAAATTCACATTATTTATGATAATTAAATCACATTTAATTATCCATTTTTCAATGATCAGATATAATTCAACTATGGAATTATTCTTGAACACCTTAAAGAATAATGCGCTTTCTCCACAGATACTTGGATATAAGGATAGGACGATTGTACGTTCCATGTATAATGACTTGGATGTTGAGATTACATCTGAAATCCAGATCTCACGGGCCTCTCATAGATGCTTGATTAATTCAAGGTCATAAATCCAATCTTCTCATTATATCTGAATCTCATTCAGATCAATGTCCGATACTTGGACCAAGATCAGATTACTTCTCTACTGAGAGGAGTCACTAAAATTCAGACATGTTTCTCACTCCCTCGGAATGGAAGCGTCATGGTTATACAATCGTTTATGATCACATCACCCTCAGGTATTCCTAATACCTATACATCCTGCATACTGGAAGTCCTATGATAAACCCGAAGATATAAATCTATTTTACACTATTATCTTTAGGGTTTGATCATCAAGTTTCTCATTCTTGGACATTGAGAGTTGGTATCGATCATATGCTTTCCAAAAGCATATATAAGACCTTCAAATTCTTGTCATGCTTCCAAAGCACGACGACCACCCATGTAATTTGATCGGTCCCAATACCTCGTGAGTGAGCTCATGTCTTCTGGTTCACAAGTGAACCTGTATGATCCCTTTGAGAGATTGTATTACTCCTATGCCCTCATATGCACACAAGCTCGCTAATGTAAAGACCTTGGTTAGGTCATCAACCTATTGGTCTACCGAATGTACACATTTTGACATACAACAACACATCTATCTCTGGTCAGAGGATATGTGCCTATATCATGAGAGTTTACGACATAGGACTTTGGTTATCTCGATCTCGTTAAGTCAACTCTTTGACCCAACTAATATGACACCTCTGAATATATATTCCTATTCAAAGGAACTGCATCAAGAAGTTGGTCAGATATCAACCTAATCGGAAAGGATTGCCATCTCCTACTCAGGCTGGAGATCATCTCTTAACAATCATTTGTCAGTGCTTGATGAGTCCTCAATCTAACTCCTTAGATATTCATTCAAGCACCAACCTCTATGATTAAATTATTAAATCAAATAGTGGTATGATCATTAAGATGGCCATGGTACATAACCCTAGTTGTATAGAGGGTGCAGTGCATTAATTCATTTAATCTCATAAAGGGAATGAAAAGAATCAATAACTTTTATTGATAAATCAATCATTACAATAATATTTATTGTAGGAATGGTTCGCCTCAGGATCACATGGCTAACAACCTCCTACTATCTCTCAGAACCATTCATGTATAATCCTTAAATCCATACTCATTACATACTGGTCGAAAATTTTCTGTGCCAAAGGTTTGGTAAGAGGACCAACAATGTTGTCAGCAGAGGCCACCTTGGTGATGATGATATCACCACACTTTTGAATTTCCCGAATGATGTGGTATTTCCTTTCCACATGCTTGCTCTTTTGATGCTATCTGGGTTCCTTCACCTAAGCAATGGCTCTCGTTTTATCACAGAGTAACATGATGGGAGTATCAGAGGAAACTACACCAACTTCCTTGATGAACTTGCGCAACCACACCGCCTTCTTTGCAACATCTGATGCGACAATGTATTAGGCTTCTATTGTTGAATCTGGTGTAGTGTCCTGCTTCTTGCTTCTCCAGATCACAACACTACTGTTCAACAGGAACACAAACCCTGATGTTGACTTTCGATCATCAATATCAGACTGGAAGTCTGAATCTGTGTATCCCAAGACTTGGAGATCACCATCTCCATAGACAAGACATAGTCTTGTGTCCGCTTACATACTTGAAATGTTCTTTACTGCAATCCAGTGTTGTTATCCATAGCAGGATTGGTAACGACTTACCACTCCCACTGCATGGCAGATATCTGGCCTAGTACACATCATGACGTACATTAAGCTTCCTACAACTGATGCATAGGGGCATCCAACCATTGCTTTCTTTTCCTCAACACTTTGAGGAGCCATCCCTTTAGATAGGTGGATACAATGTCTTAAGGGGAGGAAACCTTTCTTGGAACTCTCCATACGAAAGCGTTCAAGAATTTTCTTAATTTACCCATGTTGTGATAATCCCAATATCCACTTTTCTCGATTTCTGAACAGCTTCAGACCCAAGATGTAAGACGCTTATCAAAGATCTTTCATCTCGAAGGTATGGGACAACCAAATATTAACACTGGTCATCATCCCTATATCATTCGCAATGATAAGGATGTCATCTATGTAAAGCACGATGAACACAATGAAGCTCCCACTAAGCTTCTTGTACACACAAGGTTCATTAGGATTCTGCACAAAATCATAACTTCTTTATGGTTTGGTCAAATCAGATGTTCCAGCTACGAGAAGCTTGTTTGAGCCCATAGATGGATTTCTTCAGCTTGCATACTTTATCTTCCTCGATTATGAAGCCCTATGGCTGCTCCATATAGATATCCTCCTCAAGGTATCCATTGAGGAAAGCCGTCTTGACGTCCATCTGCCATATGCCGTAGTTAAGAGATGCAATGATAGCTAGCAGTGTCCTGATGGACTTAAGCATGGCCACAGGAGAGAACGTCTCATCGTAGTCGATGCCTTCTCTCTTTGTGTAGCCTTTGGCTATAAGTCGTGCCTTGAAAGTCTCTACTTTCCCATCAATTCTCCTCTTTCTCTTGAAGATCCATTTACACCCAATGAGTTTTACCCCTTTAGGTGGATCCTTGAGGATCCATACACCATTCTTATGCATGGAGTCAGTCTCTGACTTCATTTCTATCATCCATCTATCCATGTCATGATCCGCGAGTGCTTCATCAAATGAAGAAGGATCATTGTCAGTTTCACCTGACACATGAAATCCATACCTTTCAGGTGGTGCAGCCACCCTCTAACTCCTTCGAAGAGGTATGGGTGTTTCATATTTATTTATCTCTTCAGTTTCTGGTTCAAGAAGCTCAGAATCTTCAGGAGATTCAATTAGTTACTCTTCTTTATTTTTGTCTTGACCTTTAAGGAAGACATCCTCCAAAAATTTCACATCTCTAGAGACGAAAACTTTCTGGGTCTCAGGATCATAAAGCTGGTATCCAATACCATCTTTAACATACCCAATGAAGTAGCACTAACGAGAGTGAGATTCTAGCTTACTTGCATCCACGTTCTTCGCATGGACCAAGCAACCCCAAACCCTTAAGTGTTTAACACTGGGTTTGGTTTCATACCATAGCTCATGGGGAGTCTTAGGCACAGATTTGTTAGGAATCTTGTTTAGGATATATATGATAGTCTCTACTGCATATCCCTAGAAACTAAGGGGTAAACGTGCTTTGCTCATCATTGAATAAACCATATCCATCATAGTCCTGTTGCATCTTTCAGCAACACCATTAAGTTGGGGGGTTTCATAAGGAGTGAGATTGGAGACAATTCCATTCTTTTTAAGGTATTCCTTGAATTCATCTAAGAGGTACTTGCCACCTCGGTCAGATCGAATCCATTTGATCTTCTTATCTATCTTGTTCTCAACTAAAGCCTTGACCTCTTTGAACTTTTCAAAGGTTTCAGATTTATGTCGTAGTAGGAAGGTAAACCCATATTGCGAATGGTCATCAATAAACATCAAATAATATCGATATCCATTTCAAGTCGTGGTACTGAAGGGACCATATACATCAGTTTGTATTAGGTCAAGAATACCTTCGCATTGTGTAACCTTGTTATGATAAGGCATCCTAGTCATTTTACCTCGAATACAATATTCGCTGGTAGGCAACGATTGAACTTGGAGAAAATCTAAGGGTCCATCTTTTATCAATCTATTGATCCTATCAATATAAAAATGACCAAGCCTTTGATGCCAAATCATATTTGAATGATTTCCATCCTCCTTGGATCTTTTAGGGTTTTTATTAGTGGCATTAACATTCATGACATGTTCATTAATGCACAATTCATAGAGTCCACAAGAAGTCAAAATGCCATCCACAATATGTTTATCATAATGATTTATGACTAGTTTATTACAGATTAGGAATGAATAACCACTTCTAACAAGTTTAGATACATATACTAAATTCCTTCTAACTTCAGGTACATAAAGACACTCTTTAAGTATAAGGACTCTTCCACTAGATAACGATAGTCGGAAGGCCCCGATGGTGACTGCTGCAACACTTGCATCAGATCCCATCTGGATGACTATCTCCCTTTCTTCGAGATTCTTAGTTTCCTGAAATAGATGCAACAAATTGCATACATGAACATACGCACCATAATCAACAACCCAACTTCCTTCTTGTCCAACGAGAAAGTCAGTTTCAATGATGAAAGTATATTTCATACCTGCAGGGGCTTTACCTTTGTCCACAGACTTCAGGTATTCCGGGCAATTATGCCTCCAGTGTCCCGACTTCTTGCAGTAGTGACAAACGTCAATTTTGTTCGATGTTTATCAAGGTGGATGCATTAGAAGATGATCCAACACCTTGACTCTGCTTCTTTCTCTTCTAGGCCGGGCCCTTCCGAGAACCTTGCTTTCAGCCATGCTTTCCTTTGACTTGTGCACCCATTGCACTGTTAGAGGGGCTATCCTTCCTCATTACGTCTTCAGCAGACTTTAATGCAACCAAGATCTCAACGTTAGTATAATCAACTTTGCCCATATGGAACGTGATAACAAAGTTGTTGAAAGACTTAGGGAGTGACAACAAAATGAAGTTAGCCTGCATATCTGCATCCATGTCAGCTCCTAGGGTTTCCAACTCAGAAAGGTACCCAAACATTTTGAGTATATGCTCTCTGACAGAGGTCCCTTCCTGCATCTTGCAACGAATAAGTTCTCTCATTATATATAACGTTGTGTGCAGTTTACGTCACTAAACATTTCTCTCAGATTAATCATAATAGCATGGCAAGTGTCCATCTCCATATGTTGCTCTGCAACACATTGGACAATGAAACCCAGAATGTAACACCCTGCCAAATTATAGTCTTAATCATATTTCTCATTAAAGGAAATTTCTTTCGGAGTTTTAGGATATGTGTATTGGTCCTTTGACAGCACATAGGAGATGCGCTCAGCAAAAAGGACAAGATCCAAATTTCGGATCCAATCCGAATAATTTGGCCCGGTTAGTTGATTGACCTCCAAAAGCCTGCTAAGTGAGTTCATGGACTTCACTTTCTGAAATTAAGAATGTACTATATTAGAACAAATAAATAATTATATATTCAATTTTAAAACTTTGATTAAGGAATTTTTTAATCAAATTAGTCTTGCTTTTTCAACTTTGAATATTCCCTTAATTACTTTCGAAGCAAGAGATATACTTATCGCTACATTTCTAGCAAGACTGGGATCTCCTTTTTACCTTTGTCACATCCCAATAGTATGAGAATTTGTAACTCGAATAAAAAGAAGCTAGAACACATTCCACCTTGCAAGTCCGACTTGCATTTCCCAATTCGATCTTTAACACTCGGGCCTACCACCCCTAAGGTGATGTTGACCCGTCGTTAATTGGACCAACCATCAACATACTTAAAACTCGCTATACGCAATCCAATATCACCCCAATAATATGATGACTCGATATTAGGGTCACTACGAAAACAGACTTACTCCTTCGAGAAGCAAAGAGCCCGATCTAGATGCGCTTGTATGCATGAGCTATCACTTCTGACATGCATCTCCTACATACAATCCTTGGCGACGGAACCCTATGCCTTGATGGGAGACCATGGATGTCACTTATGTGATCCTCCATATCATATTCAAATTCTAATTAATAATAATGAATCACATTAAAACAATTAATTCTTCCAAGAGAAATACACATCTATTAATAATAGACTGTTTATAATTGGACACAATCAATTTAATCACATTAAATCAATTATCAATCCAATTCAACCAACAAACTTGATTGTTACTTGAAAGTATAGTATTATCTCAAAGTACGTATTAATTCAAATTTTAATAATTAGAAAATACATCATGATCTCTTATGTATTATCCCCTTCCCTACCCGTTGTCATGGCCACTACCGACGGGAGTGGGACAGACCGCACACGGTGCAACCTGCTACCCCACCGCTACCCGACTAGACACCATATCTGCCTCGGGTAAGGATAATGCCAAATTGATCATTATGTACTTGAGATGATAATCGGTTTTTTCAACCGAAGTTATACCATATAGTAATAATCAAAATCATTTGATTAAATCCTATTCAAGCAAGTTTGTTTGTTACATGAAGATCATGCAACCAATTGTGATCTAGATCATACCTAATCAATTATTGGTTAATGCAATGTCATTTAAGGAAATAATTATCAATCAAATATTTCTCAAATATTTATCCATAATTATTCTTGGAAATTAACCATTAATTTCACTAATTGATTAAATGGCAATCACAAGGTTGTTGATTACAAATGTAAATTCCAGCAGTGATCCCCACTTACTAAAAATAGCATATCTCAATCAATTTAAATCCAAATCATGCAAAATAAGTTTCCAAAGTTTACCAATTTTATTTACAACAGAACTAAAGTGATTAGCATGCATTTGCCTTTAATTACGTCAAGATTTGCCATCCTCGAAACAATGGATACATGTTCATTAAAATGGTCATAACTTGAGCAATCAGGCTCCAAATCATGCAAACTCAAATTCCATGGTTTCCTTATTTAATGAGGAACAAAATACAATGATAATTTCGTGTTTAAAAAATTTAAACAGGACCGAAAATATTCACTAGACAGGGATGCGAAAACGAAATGCAATAAAATTTTCGCAAACCCTAATGAACCCAAGTCTTCTTAGGTTTATGGATCGTATCCAAAACATCCGACCTAAGGCTCTGATACCAATTGAAGGGTATGGAATAATCCTTAAGCGCATCATGGAAGTGTGATGATCGTATCGTATATGATCAAGAACGACTAGTCACACTAGTCGTTCAATGCTGCAGAATTTAAAAAAATTCATTCGATGAAACAACATGATCCAAGAACACTTCTTGGATCATTTCATCTAAACCACACAATAGATAAAGGAATACCTCTCATGTGTGGTTGCGATCAATCCTCTAAGAGAAGAGACCTCCTGTCTTAAGTCAGATCTTCGGAGAAGACGATTGCAAGCACGGGGATGAGCCACGTGCTTCTTGTAATCCAAAATATTGACCCAAGAAAAGAACTCCTGATCTCATCACACGAGATGGTACGTCTTCTTCGCGAGTGAAGCACACCAAGAAGACGGAGAATAAAGCGCGGTCGTGGCGACATCACAACGACAATGCGATGATGGCAATGTCTTCTCTTTAGGGTTTAGGTGGACGACCTCCCAGAGAGAGAGAGAGAGAGAGCATGAGAATGAAAGAGAAAGAGAGCACGAGAATGAAAGAGAAAGAGAGAGATTGTATACAAAAGTTATTGTTGTAACTTTGAAGAGAAAGTGGTGCCTTTTGTTATAAAGGGTTTTGGGAGTCCATGGATCACAATCCATAGACTACATAAAATCAATGGATGAGATTGATTTGTTCTTCTTTCAATGGCCAATATTTTGTTGTAAAAACACAACAACAATTAATTTGATTTAGATTAAAAGTATATCGATAAATCAATATAAATTAATCCTAAAATTAAATCAATCACATATGGAGATAATGGAATGGAGATTACACCATCCCATGTAATAGAGTGGATGCCCACCCTTTCCTTATTGGATTTGGTGGCCGTCCACTCTTCCAACATGGAAGGTGGAATCTCATGCAATGTCATGAGATTGCATTATTCCTTGGAAATATCTAAGATTTATAACAACACTTGTTGTAAATTATTCAACAAAAATAATTCATAGTTATTTTGTCAATATTGCATTCTTGCCATTGGAAATATGTGAATCACATTCACAACCCAAAATAAAATGTGATTTACAGTTTCAATTAATTATCCAATGCAAATCCAATTCAGACCAATAATTAATCAACAAATATAAATCATAATAAACTCTCTCTAATACATTATAAATCACATTTATAATAAATTATGAATAATTTGGATATTGCTATCCACATTATTCTTATCCATAATACTTAAATCACATTTAATTATATTGGATCATCATTCTCATGCATTCAAATAATGTGAATCAAATTCACATTATTCATGATAATTAAACCACATTTAATTATCCATTTCTCAATGCTTAGATATAATTCAACTATAGAATTATTCTTGAACACCTTCAAGAATAATGCCCTTTCTCCGCAGATACTTGGAGATAAGGATGGGGCGATTGTACATTCCACATATAGTGACTTGGATGTTGAGATCACATCTCAAATCCAGATCTCACGGACCTCTGATTGATGCTTAATTAAATCAAGGCCGTAAATCCAATCTTCTCATTCTTTCTGAATCGCATTCATATCAATGTCTAACACTTGGACCAAGATCAGATTACTTCTCTACTGAGAGGAGTCACTAAAATCCAAACATGTTTCATCACTCCCTCGGAATTGAAGTGTCATGGTTATACAATCGTTTATGATCACACACCCTCAGGTATTCCTAATACCTGAACATCCTGCATATTGGAAGACCTATGATAAACCCGAAGATATAGACCAATTTTACACTGTCATCTTTAGGGTTTGATCATCAAGTTTCTCATTCTTGGTCATCGGGAGTTGGTATCGATCATATGCTTTCCAAAAGCATATATCATACCTTCAAATTCTTATCATGCTTCCAAAGCACGACGACCATGCATGGAATTTGATCGGTCCCAAATACCTTATGAGCGAGCTCGTGTCTTCCGGTTCACAAGTGAACCTCTATGATCCCTTTGAGAGATCGTATTACTCATATGTCCTCATATGCACACCAGCTCGCCGGTGTATAGACCTTGGTTAGATCATCAACCTATTGGTTTGCCAAATGTACACATTTGGACATACAACAACACAACTATCTCTTGTCAGAGAATGTGTGCCTATATCTGATAATTTATGACATAAAACTTTGGTTATCTCAATCTTGTTAAGTGAACTCTTTGACCTAACTAGTCCGACACCTCTGAATCTATATTTCTATGTAGAGGACCTGCATCAAGAGGTCAGTCATATATCAGCCTAATGAGAAAAGATTGCCATCTCCTACTCAGACTGGAGATCATCTCTTAACAGTCATTTATCGGTGCTTGATGAGTCCTCAATCTAACTCCTTAGATATTCATTGAAGCACCAGCCTCTATGATTCAATTAATGAATCAACATCGCTATGATCATTAAGATGGCCATGGTACATAACCATAATTGTACAGAGGGACCTTATAGTGCATTAATTCATTTAATCTCAAAAAGGGAGTGAAAAGAATCAATAACTTTTATTGATAAATCAATCATTACAATAACATTTATTGTAGGAATGGTTCACCTCGGGCTTACATGGCTAACGGGAGTACCTCTCATACAGTGCCTAATGTTTAACCAAGAGTTTGAGCGAACACTTCTTGACAGTGGGTCTTCTACCAATTTGATGCCTACTTCGCTATTAAATGAATTTGGGTTTGGTGAAAAGGGATTTTGACCTAGTGGTTAAATATCGAATATAGATACTGCTAAAGAAAGAAGTTGTTCCCAAACAAAAGATAACAACTAGGAGAGAGAGAGAGAAAGAAATAAAGGGAATGATGAATGATCGGGCTCTCTCCTGAAATTTACTGTTTCACTATATTTTTAACCAGGCAAGTGCTCCTAGGTTGAATACAAGAAGGCAGAAAGATGCACTCGAATTTTTAGAGTGAAGAACTAATTTTATGATTTTTAATTAGATCTTTTATTCTACGAGAAATCTCTTTTTGGTTGATTTTAATTTTTATATTTTTATATTTTATTTATAATTTTAATTTGTATTTATTTTTCAAAGTGATATTTTCAACAATTGATCTACAATATAGTATATAAAGATGATATAAAATATGGCGATACTATATAGTAGATAAATCGAGGAGACACTCAAGCAATGAGCTCGATGCAATAAAAAAGAAATCAATACATAATCGAGAAGTGAAGAAGAAAATCTCGAATAAATCGCGATTTAAAATCTCAAGATTCGACTAAAATAAAATGTAGAAAAATAATATGCTAAGAATGATGTCTAATAGTCCACAAGAGTCTAAAGTCTACTATGTAAGAAAGAGATAAAAGAAATAAAAAGTCCTGCAATTAGGTCCCTGGTTAGGGATCTAATTTTAAGTGAAAATCTAGAACTTTGTAATTAGGTCCCCACACGGGGACCTAAATGCAATTCTCAAAAACTTTCGGAGACACAAAATATTTTTGGAGACTGCGAGGGCTTCTAAGCAACCTTTCTGCCGATTCATTGCTGGACGGTTTGGATTATATCTGGAGGGGCGATCTGGACCGTCCAACGATGACACATGGCGTAAGGCTACTGCTCGTCTGTTCTTGGAGAAGTTCTTCCCTAAATCGACATGGGCGGTGATGCTCTTCGATCTCTGGCGACCTCTGGCTATGGTAGGCTATGGATGAACTTCTACAGGGCCAGAAGGGGGTCGCCTACCCCCTTCGAGCTTGCCTGAGACGGGGTGATGAACCATGATTCATTAACTTTTCTATCGCATTTTGTCTTAAAATCCTTAACAAATGCATGTAAATATCCATTAATTCACACTTCTTACAAAAACATCATTCATGAATAAAATAAATTTTAATGCATTAAAACATGTAAATAAATAAATGAATAAAAAGAAAGGAAATAAAGAAGGCCAGACTGTAAATATGTATATATGTACAATATGACTAAATAAAATATAAATATCGCTAAAGTATATATTTTATGTAACCTAACCCCTGAGACCGAGGCAACATGAATTGGTCAAAAAATAAGAAAATAGGGGGAGATAAGGAAGAAAATCACAAAAGAATTAATTATACACTTCACACATTATTCCTTAATTATCCATTATTTATCAAAACTTCAATACTTTTTAATTATTTCATTTCTATGCATTTTTTTACCAAACTTTGCTCCCATTTATTTCTAAAATTATATATAAAAATAAAAAGATCCTTGAAAAATACCAACCTCAATACATGCCAAGAAATCCACCTTTTAAATTGTTAATTTCTCAACTTCCGGAACATCATAACTTCCTCATACAAACTCCAATTTAAATATACTCACCTTTACAGTTCATAAAATAATATTATCTAATTAATGAAGATTTTTCACTAAAATCAGAGTCCATTTGCAAAAAGTCAATTTTGGAACCTAATGACAATTGGGTTTCTAGGCTGTTTTTTATTTTGAACATACTATCTATAAATTATTTCAGAATTTTTAACCTTTGTTTCATGTTTTAAATAAATCAAAAACCCTAATTTATGGATGAATTTGAACTATATCCTATATATTTGTATTTATTTATATATTTAAATTAATTTAAAAAATCCATAAAAATTGCAAACTTTCTATTTATTATTCTATTAACTAATAAAATATAACAATTATAGGTTATTTAATAAATTCTTAAATTAAAAAATAAAAAAAGCTATTTATTAAGTATACTATATACCTATTTATTGATATTATATTTGTAATTTATAAAATATTTATTATTTATAAAAAAAATTATACCATAATTTAGTTAAAATAAGCGGATACATTTTTTTATTTTTACACTCAATTTAAAGTAGATTATTTACTATTTATCAACTAATTAATACATTATTTATCCCTTCTAACTCACCACGTGCTGAGACATGTTAGCACCTGATCCTTCGTCTTCAAGAAGAGGCTGTTGAAGTTCATCCTGACCGACCAATTATTTTCCATCGCCACCTTCTACCCAAAACTTGATCCAAACCCTGCATCATATAGTCCTAACTACCTTAATATCCGTCAGCCCTTTGATCATCATCAACTAACTTCAGATCACCCTATTTATTGATCCTAAGATCATTCGTTACAACCTAACTTCTTCTACAACAAGAATGAAGTGGCCGGACCCCAAACTTTCTTGTCATGTACCACCTTGCGCCGGTGGTGACAACATCTGACGAGAGGCCCGCAGGGAAGAAGGATCACCAGAGGAGCTATTCCAAGGCTTGCTTAGCCTTGAATTGTCTCCTCGAGCATCATTCAACACCGGGAACACTGCCCCATTGAGCGACGACTAAGAAGGTCTGACACCTTCTTCTTCACAGGTACCTCATTCATCCTAAGAATTCCTCGATCCTCGTTTACTTATTAGCCATATTAATCACTCATTAGATCACCTTAATCATTCAATTTTAATAGTCATCCATTATCCGTGTTCAATACAACTCTAACACAAACTATTTTTCATCTCAAATATCATTCCCCGGAACTTTATTGACCTGCAAGACTTTTAACAATTTTGGTTGATTCATTACGAATCGAACAATTACAGGTCTTTGCAAGATTATGGAGTAGCCTTCTTCAAGAACATCATCTGAAGCACTGGCTATTGATGCTGATTGAAGCCATTAAAGTATAAGAATCATTATTAGGGTTTGGTACCCTAACCGTACCTCGCACCAGAGCACCTCCTCCTTCTTCAACAACCTCACCACTGTAGGTGAGCTCGGAGGAGGTAGGAGACCTCCTCCTAGCCCTGCTAGAGTAGCACCGTAGCCGTCGCACCATTAGAGAAGGAGATCGCCGTCGTCGCCAACCACTTTGGGGAAGAACAACGGGAAGAACACCCACTTTATAGGCTTCTGACATGTGGCATCTTTGGACAACCATGATGATCCATCTTGTTATAATCTCAGCCAATCGATGATGAAGGGATGGGAATTTTATTAAGTATCCCTTGCGGTTCCAACATATTTACGCCTGCATCGAGAAAGTAAAATATTTAAATTTAGGTCCCTAACCAGGGACATAAATGTAAAGATTCCAGACATTTTTCTTGTAATTAGGTCCCTGACCAAGGAACTAATTAAAAGAAAGCCATTTCTTTTTACTTGCATTTTTTTACATTCTTCTTGGATTACCTTGGCCACTTTTTAACATGTTGGAAATTATTCTAGAGTCGTAGTATTTTTCTTCATTTTATTTTGCATCGTATCTCGAAGATTTTCTCTCTCTCTTTATATTTGTAATTTCATCTTCGATTTAAGATTTATCTTGGTTTCTTTTTTATTTCTTCTCGAGCCCGCTGCTCGAGCGATCTATCTATGATATAGCATCACCTACATACTTCTATTATTTTCACATACTATATTGTAGATATATTGATTGAAAAATATCCCTTTCGAAAATTTAATAAAATTTGAAAAATAAAAATCAAATAAATGAATAAAAAACTAAAAATCCCAAAAGAGGTTTCTCATTGAAGAATTGAAGAAAAGAAATAAAAAAATCAGAAAAGTAATCTTCTCACTCGAAAAACACGAGCGTAATTTTCTGCCTCCTTGTGTTCGAGCCAAGAACACTTGCCTAGATAAATAAAGATAGCGAACAGGACGGATTTTAGGAGAGCGACTGATATTCTTTCATCATTCTCTCTCCATTCTCTCTCTCTTTCTCTCCTAGTTGGTTTTGAATTTTTGTTTGATTAATTAGGTTTTGCTTCAAGCGGTTTTCTACAATTGAAAACCTCTTTTTAGCTGCCAGCAAAGCCTATTTATCACAGGGCTTGGTCGAAGAAGGTGGCAACAAAGCATGAATCATGGCTACGGTTTGGAAGACCTGGAAAATGACTACAACAGCTCTGTCGTTCGATTTACTATGAAGATGGATATCTCCTGATGGATGAAGATGAAAATGGACGCTTTAGAAGATAGTATGACCTACAAAAATGATTAGATTTGCTTGATTCACGAGGAATCGATCAATATTATAAGATGAAATTGCAACTCAAGTATGGTTCCAGGAAGTGGTAGAACATATGAAAATTGGACGCAAATTTTAAAAGAATTGGAAAGGGATTTGATATATGAATGAAAAAGCGTGATTAGATGATTACAATTGCGTAAATAACTGAGCTAATGGGGCATAAAACTCAAGAAAGGGTGAAATGAATGTTACCTGAGAGTATGAAGGTATCAGACCCTCAAGGTAGTTGCTCGAAGGGGTGGCTACTGATGAATCCACATTTCATCATCTTTATTCTATCATTTTGGCACAAAAAACCCTAGCAAATGCCTGTAAATAGCATTAAATAGAGCAATTTAGCATGCATGCATGTGCATCCAATTAGTGTATAAAATACTGTAATTAAAGCCAAAATTATAGAATAAATAAAAGAAAAGAAAAAGAATAAAATATTGTAAATATTTTATGACCCAAAGCCCCGAGACCTAGGCATCTTGATGAATAGGTCGACAAGGAATAAAGTAGGGGGAGATAAGGGCCAAATACCTATATTATTCTATTCATTCTTTATTCATTTTGGGACCTATTTTTGGTTCCACTTTTTATACATCAAATAAAGAAACTTTGTACATAAAAGTTGTAGATAATTAAATAAATAAAAATACAAAATTGATTTCATTGAAAAATAATACACAAATAAAAAGTTGTGGTCTGAATAAAAATCCAGAATCCCAACTTCCCAGACCTGCATCTCACAAATGAAAACTCCAAATGCATCAAACTCACCTTAATTGTATATAATTAAAAATAAGCTATTTAATGGCAATGGTTTCGCATTTGGCGGAGCTACGGTTTGAAAGTTGAGTTTTGGACCCTCTTTGTACAGTTGTACTAATTAAAATATTCCATATATTATTATTTGTATATTTTTATAATTATGTAAATATTATTTATAATAATTATGTGTATTAAAATTAGAATAAAAATGCAAAGAAAACTCAAAATAAAAATACTTGTATATAAACTACACAGGTATTATACCTATATACATACCTATATAATACTTACTTATATTTTATTAAATATACAAAACATATAAGAAAAATAAATAAAATTATTTCTAAGTGTATAAAAGTATTATATAAATTTACAAAATACTAAATAAAAAAATAAAAATAAAATACAAAGAATAAAAATAAAAGACTAAAATATATAGGTAATATACCTAAAAGGGGCATAATAGGTAACTTATAAAAATATATTCCATAAAAATAATTAAAAATCATAATAAAATACTACATAAAATACTAAACATTTTTTATTTTATAACCATAATTTAATAAAATCATTTTCGATTTTTAATCTAATTTCTAAATCTTTTTCAGGATCTTTTTCCTAGTTGGTCCACGTGGACCAACCAGGCTTCAGCCCCAGTTGACTTCGGTCAACTGGTCGTTCCTAGGTCCTATAGACCGTGTCAGACCTACGTTTGACCTCTCCTTCTCCATGTTTTCGAGGCCGAGTCTTGCGTCATCTCGTGATAAACTCTTCTTAGCTTTTGATCCTCGATCAATGGGCATGCCCGCCCTGATGATACTTTGGTCGAAGGATCACTGTACCCACTGCTCTGCCTCGTTCTTCCTCCGCTGACCGTCAACCCCATATAACCCAGCTCCCACTTTGATTTGATTTTTGAACCGCGATTCACCCAGATCTTTCCCCCCTGAGTTGTGCTCGAGCTACCTGGAGGTGACAACTCCAGGTTCCTTACGTCAAGGCGGAGGACCGTCGACTAATCTGAGCGTGTTCCACACCTCCGGCAAGCTCTGCCGTAGAGGTATTTACCCTCTGGCCCCGGCCATTGAGGCTATTCCTCCGTTTCCTTTTTATCCTCGTTACATTCCTGGTAGTCGTAGGTCCATCCAGATCTTCATTTCTCGTCAAATCAACCATCAAATCACCTGTTCGATTACCTCGCCGGAGCGCAACTCCGGCGAGTATCCATCTCGCCATTCCCCCCATTTTGAGAGCCACCGGAGGTCGAGGCATTTTGTCCTCGACCTCCGTAACATTTCTCTGTGCAGGTCCTGAAGCTTTGAAGCACCTGGGAGCGATTTTGAGGACCGACCGAGGTACCTGGAGCCCCGTTGCTCCGTCGACCTCGCGCCGCCTCTCCGAGCTTCGCCGGAGACTTTTGCCGCCCCCAACCTCTGGAGGAGGACCAGGGGATCCCGCTGAGCCATTCTGCAGCTCGAGATAGTGGCCGAGGAGGAAGAAGGAGATCAGGGAAGCTCGCAGGCGGCGAGTTCTTCCCTGTTCTTCGTCATAGTCCGTCAGCTGTTCGATCATCGGCCCAGCCCAGATCCACCACCAGCCGTTAGATCTTCTAGAGCCTCCACCATCAGATTCGTCAAGATCCTTCTAATCCCGGACGTCCATCGCCAAACCGTCATCAAGCCACTCTGTGCCGCCACGTGGCAAGTGGAGAACTCTCCACCGTTGGATCGTCTCAGCGAGGGTATTTTGCAGAGCCACCCCCGCTATTTTTGTAATTTTATTTTAGTCTTAAAACTTTTAATAGTAGTTTAAATATTTTGTAAAAATTGTATCCAGGCCCTCGGACTTTAAGTATTTTCACTTAGGTCCTCTACCACGTCACCTCACGTGACCTGTTAACGTGAGGTGCATGCGTTTTGCATCGAGGCCCTTGGACCTTAGTTTATTTCATTTTAATACCTGAACTTTCAGTTTAAGTGTTAAACCTTTGTGAAAATTGCATGTAAGCCCTCAGGTTTTGTAGAAATTACGTTTAAGTCCCTTCCAAGCGCGTGCAAGTCACGCGCCCTGGTGGGTATTTTGTGCCAATACCCTTGCGGGTTTAGGAATTTGTAATTGGTCCATAAATTCGAATATTCAGTTCAATATTTTGTGGAAATTTGCTTGTATGCCCCTGGACTTTTGGATATTTGCATATATACCCCTGCTAGGCTGTGATATTTTTGTGAACTTGTCTCATTTATTTGGAGCCTCATTTTAATTCCAAAAATTCTCAAAAATTAAACTTAAGCTCCTGTGTGCTTGTATTTTAACGTCATATTTTTAGTTTTTATTTTATTGCATTTTAATATTTATTAAAAATCAAAAACATGCTTTTTATTTACTATCTACATTAGAAAATGCCAAAAAAATAAAATACCTCGAAAAATTCCAAAAAAATTTCTACTATCTATTTTAACCTATTTTAGTGTCAGTCCAAAAATCACTAAAAATCTCAAAAGAAAAACCTTAAAAATTCGAAAATACTTAAAAACTTCAAAAAAAATATATAAAATCAAAGAAAACTCAGAAAAATATAAACTCAGTATATTTTATTATCTTTATTTGAAAAATAGTGTGGAAAAATTTTGTGGTTGTGTGATATTTTTAATTCCCAATTTACCCCCAGCCAGTAGCTAATTCCCTGTTTTGCTTTATTTCAGTGTTTAAAATAACCAAAAACATTTTGAAAAATACCCAAAAATCACAAAAATGGTAAAAAATTATAAAAATACCAAAAAGATTTTATTCCTGAATTTTTGATTATTTTTACACATTTTTATAAATAGTTTATCACCCCTTTTATTACATTGTTTATATTTTCCAATATTAAAAAAAATACAAAATATAAAACTTTAAAAACCAGAAAATTAAAAACCAAAATACAAAATTAAAAATTAAATAAAAAAAATAAAAAAATTTGAAACCCATAAAAATATTTGGTTGCATAGTGTAGACAATACTCACATTAACTCACACACACACATTAGTTTGTTCTACCCTGTTTGCTCCCTGTGTTCGAATTCTCTGCATACTTGTCCTATACATCTTTTTTGCAGAGTTAAAAATAAATTTTAACTCCACATTTATTTCTATTTGTTTGATCTATAGTGTGGGTTAATTGTTGATTTTAGTCCAGGATTCATTGCGAGTCACCGCAGCGACCTCGGTTGTCTCCGCCTTGTGTGAGACATCATTTTAGACTCCGTGAATTTTGGTTAAATCAGCTACCCGGAGATTTATGCTGTTGTTGGTGGATATGCAAGGACAACATTAGCCTCAGAACCTTCCTCCATCGTCCCACCTTCCATACGGACCACCCTTCAGGGGCTGTCACCACCGAGTCGAGGCAGAGCACGATGAGGGAAGTTTGTTGACTGTATTAGTTGGTTCGGGAAGAGTTGGTTTATTATGACGGGTCTTTAGATCAATAAATAGGTGGATCGGAGGAGTGTTAAAGATGATAAATGGGTAGACGTGTAGGAGGTTTGTTAGGTCTAGGTATTGGAGGGTTAAGGTTGGAGATTAGAAGAAAGGTGATGTCGGGAAAAAGGAGTGAAGGTATCCGATAAGAACAACCTCAACCCAACAAACCTTCTTGAGGAAGAAGGTTGTGGTGCTGACATGTGTCAGCACCATAATGGCCAAAAATTGATGAGATTACTAAATAGATATTAAATAATAGATAACCTTATTTTAAAAAGGTGTATAAATAAAAATATAAGTAATTAATTTATCTAATTTATGGTATAATTTGATTTGATAAATAATAATAATTTTGTAAAATATAAATATAATATAAATAAATATCTGGTTTACTTAATAAATATGTATTGTATTTTTAATTCAATAATTTAATAAATAGTATATAATTTTTATATTTTATTAATTAATATAATAATAAATATGAGTTGTATGATTTTTTTCTAGATTTGAAAAAAAATTAATTTACATATATAGATAACTGCATGTAACTCATGTCCAATTCAAATTCATCCATAATTTAGGTTTTTGAATTATTTAATATATTAAATAAAGGTTTTAAATTCTGATTTTTTTATAGATAATCTATAAGAATAAGAAAATAATTAAAAATTATAAAATCAATGATACTATAAATAGTATGTTCAGAATAAAATAAATAGCCCTGAAACCTAATTGTTATTAGGTCCCAAAACTAACTTTTTGCAAACAGACTCTGATTTTAGTGAAATCAAATTATTAATTAGAGAATATTATTTTATGAACCTTAAAGGTGAGTAGAGTGAAATTGGAGTTCGTATGAAAAAGTTACGAGGTTCGGAATTTGAGATATTGACAATTTGAAAGTTGGTTCTTGGCATATATTCAGGTTGAGATTTTTTTTTTGGATTTTTATATTTTTATATATTATGAATACATAGGAGAAGAGTTTGGTGAAAAATATGTACAAATGAAATCATTTAAGTTTGGATAAATAATGGACAAATAAGGAATAATGTGTGATGAATATAATTGATTCTTTTTGTTGTTTTCTTCCTTATCTTCCCCCACTTTATTGTTTGTAGACCAATCCATGCTGACATGGTATCATATGTTAGGTTATATAAATATATCTTTCAGTTATATTTATATTTTATTTAGTCATACTGTACAATATATTGATATTTACAGTCTGCCTCTTTTTATTTTCTTTGTTTTTATTCTTTTATTTATTTACATGTTTTTAGTGAATAAAAATGCATTTTTATTCATGAATGCTATTTTGATAAGATGTGTAAATTAATAAACGTTCATATGTATTTGTTAATGGTTTTAAGATAAAATGCACACGAAAGTTTAATGAGTCATGGATTCTTTACCTATACTTAAACTTTGCTATTCCCTTAGAAAATACTTATTTTGAAAAATAAGGAAAAAGAAAGAAAGTTAGAATGAATTCAATTTCCTAAACCAATCATGAGAACAGACAAAGGACAGAGCCTAGTCGGGCCTTAAACAAGCATTTTGTCGGAGCCTTAACTAGGATCAGGATTTTATACTCAACAATCCTCAAGTTCCATAAATCCTTGTTCAGGTTCACCTCAATAGCCATCTTAGATCCACTTATTCATAACGCTAACTCTATCAACCTTGAATTCTATTTGTACGGTGTGTGAATTGTGTTAGCTCTTCCTGCTTAAAGAATCGAAGAAACCACCCATCGCAATAATACACTCCCATTGGTTCCTCATCTAGCTACTCTTTCCTCGAGGATGGGGTATTTCCTTCTAAGGTCAGGTCGTGCTGTGTCCATAATCGAATAGATAGAGTGAATGTAAAAGAGTGAGAAAAGAACTAGAGTGTGACCAATGTAGTCACATCTCCTTGTGAAGCCCATCCGGTGTAGCTAAGTCTCCACTAAGATGTGTAGGCTCTTGGAAGCTTGGACCATTGTGGTCATACTTGTATTTGGTGGTTGGCTTCTTTTTGGAAGTATTGTATTGTTGCTTGCACTACATCAATCTTTTGTGCTTCGACGGATATAGCATCTTTTGTTCTGTCCATTTTTTGGGGTCTTGGAAAAATTGCGCCAACAGATCCTTCCCTCATCCAAAGCTTTATTTTAACCCCACAACTCCCGTATTTAGATGTTCACACCACTAGACAAGGATAGAAATGCACCATTAAAATGAACCGCCCTTCGCAATCCCATGTAAGTCGATCTAAGTGCAAAGTGCATGTGTCCAAAGCTGGCACACTGTTGGAGAATAAACGGATGACACCAAGTGTTCTACATAGGCAAGTTTAAGTTGAAGTCCAAACATGGTCTAATAGAACCCAAAGATTTACATCATAGACATGAACTCTAAATTCCAATTCCTAACTAGGCTCCTTACAATGAAAGTCAAAGGCCATAATGAAGCTCCATCCTTTAGACTATTCCCAATCTTTAGTTCAAGAAATCAAACTTATTCTGAAAAATGCTAATGCAAATGCAACCATGTTTTTATGAAGTACATTTTTCTGAATTTTACACCTTTTTATGGATTTTAAAGATTTTACAATTTTTAATGAATTTTAGGACTTTATATTTTTTATGGATTTTCAATCTTTATAAACAAGCATATTTACAAGAATTTTACAAGATAAATTACCAATATTTTATTTCTATTAAATAACTAATATATTTTACAAGTTTTATATACAAGGATTTTAAAAAATAAGTTACTTACACATATTTTAATAAATAGGATTTAAATAAGTATTATATATATTAAATACATATTTTAAATAAAAATTTTACAAATATTTTACTTATCTACAAGGATTTTTAAATATTTCATAGATAGATTTTAAACAAAATCAACCCTTACCCACTTTTTATGGATTTTATAGATATAGAAAATACATAAAAGAACAAGTTATGTACACAAGTTTATATAGTATATATACACACCCCTATAGTTAGCTTGTGCTATGTCCTCCTAGAATGAAAAGAGAAAAATAAGGACATAACTCGTGCGAGGTAAAAGTGGGTGAAAAAGAATTAAAGAATAGAAGTCAATCGCCCCCTATACTTACGATCTAATCATCATAAGTATAGTGGAATAAAAAATGAGGTGACTGAGGAAAAGGAATATACAAATGAAGGAATGAAAGAAAAGAAGAAATAAAATCACTCGGTCCCCCATACTTAGGATCATGCAACCTAAGTATAGAAAAGAATGTGGCCCAAAATTAAGGACCAATGATTGGTGTAAAAGAAAGGGAAAACAAAAGAAAAGTAAAAAGAACAAAATCAAAAATGCAAATCAACGTATAATCGGTCCATCCTATAATTAGGATATGATATCCCAAGTATAAAGATGTACAAAAAATAGGGACGATTGGGTTCTAAGAAGAATATACAAGTGATGGTGTAATCCAAAAATTGAATGGCTCACAGGTCTTTGTACATGACAAAATGAAGTGGAAGAGTAGTCATGAGTCCTGTAGAGAGTACATCAAGTCAACCTGGGTCGTATGGAATCGTCTACTGTGCAAGTGCGTAGTGATTCTTAGCTGAATGAGTTGATATGCCTCTATAAGTGAACCTTGTACACGGCGTAGGTCTGTCTACTATAGGACACGCCTCTAGAGTCAGACTACAGAAGGTGTCTATACGTGTATCCATCACACCATCCGACTCTCTATGCTGAATAAATCTCATAATCTTTGAAATGTAATCAACTAAATCTAGTGCTGGAATATGTGTACTCTCACTCCGTGGCACTTAGATGTCTAGTGTAACTAACTACTCATCTGCTCCTGAAATGATCTCTGTATCCGCACATGAATAGTCGTCTGAAGAACTAGGTGCCATGTGATCTACCCCATCCACGTGTAGGATATCATGGGTATCAATATAAACACTCGCAAGATCAAGAGTCCGTGTCTCATCTATGTGCTGACAATCATATGCAAGGTTGGATTCCTCTGATGTGAATGATAATACAGATCTGGGACTACTACATCCTCTTGCTATCTCAATGTGTACCTCTCCACTGTCTTTGCGAAATGATACTCACCCAGAATCATAATCAAAGACAACCTTCACGGTCTGCCAGGAAGGCCTCCCAAGAATGATTGGAGCAATGTGTAACAGTGTAGGGCATGTCGTGTCTAAGATAAAGTCCACTGGAAACCACAAGCCTTGTACGGTGACAATAATGTTACTCAGCATGCCTCTAGGTCTCTTTATAGATCAATATGTAATCTGAAGTAACGTTCATGATATGTAAAGATGACCTAGATTGAGCTTGTCAAGTAAAGAAGATGGTAATAAATTGATTGAGGAACCATTGTCTAAAAGAGCACGATCGAATGCTGCATCTAAAATCTCACATCTGAAATAGCGAGCACTTGAATCTCTCTTTTTCTTGGGTACCTTGTTCTAAGTAGAACATGAAGTAGACTTGGCCAAAACATGCTTCTCAACTTGTGACTTCCTTTTCCGATGTGTGGTACATTTGTTCCTCAATTATTACTTGAGTGTAGGAAAGTGATCCAAGGCATCATGTAATGGAATCTAATCATTCTGTTTCTGGGGTGATAAGATTCATTTTAATATTTTTCTTTCCTTTTCCATACAAAGCATCGAGAAAAGGAACAATCTCAAGAACAATAAAATTCTTTTCTTTATTCAAATCACAAAAGGAATTAACATGTATACCAGTAGTATAAGAAGTTTGTGCAAAACTATAGAATACAATAAAGGAAGTAGAATCATCGGGAGTGTCTATATTGCGTGGCATGGTATCATCATTTGAGTCGCATGTATCTCAATAGTCTCTGCATCGCTCCCTTGAATGGCATCATTGTGGACATCTTGATCCTCATTGTGGTGGTGGTCCTCCTCCTTAGCATCAGAATGTAAATCAACATCATCATGGATCGACTATCACTCATCGTCATGTGCACTCTCCTCCTCTAGATCATGTACTCGTGGATGTCTACCTCCCCTGAGATGATTGAAGTTAGATAAAAATTCAGGAAAAGTATCCATACATGCAGTTGTGTCTACCTGATCTGGATGTGGCCTCTTGTTGTTCGGTTCATCAGAGGCTATGCTGGGAGAGTGGTCTTGGGTGCGGTTAACTCATCCATGCAATGGTTAACCCGCTCAGTCCTGTGTGCTATCTGAAGCGTGCTCAACATGTACATGATCTTATTAAATGCCAGGGACTATGCAGATATCTCTATCTTAGTGTGCTGTCCCTGGCTCTCTACTCTCTCCTACATATGAATGTGTTGCTATTATGGTGTATAAGGCTGGAGAGATATCTGAGGTGCAATTAAAGACTACTGCTACTGGTGATGATAAGCACGTGAATGTGTAGTAGAAGATTGGTAAGAATATGGTCTCTGATAAGCATGATGGCGAGTCTGCTGCTGCGTGTAATTTGTCGGTATGAAAATGTGGAGATGGATGTCTATGCTATGGATGAATGTGCTGCTACTGCTGGTGTACGCTCTGATGTGTAATGTGTACTGGTGACTGATACTGAATAGGAGCATACCATATTCCGTTGATCTCAAGAGTGGAGGAAGGATCAACATCATCAACTACATGGCTCGTGATTTGACTTTGATTGGCATTGTACAAATCCTCATGGCAAGCCAACCATGGAGTCTCAGTGGGCTATACCGGCTCGCTCTGAATATACTAAATCTGATGGGTGGGAGGAGTGGGTAAAGATCTCTATACAGATTGAGAAGTAGAAGAAGAGCGCTACTGCTGGTACTGAAGCTGCAAATCGGTCGCCTTCTTCGGCAAATCACTCAACTGCTGTAGAAGTGATGATAGTTTCTCCAACTCTCGTTGCGGATGCAAATCTTGAACTTTCTTTTGAATCACATAGACTAGTGTAAGCTTCTCACTAATAATCATGTCAGGTCGTGAATCAAAATTTGAAACATGTGCCACCTTATGATGATCTCATTGATGTGGTTGCTGTGGGCCCTTCTGGAATGCCAGAGTAGAATCAACGACATGTAAGTTCTCTGCCATCCTATCAAAGATGGACCAAATAGACTCGACATCCCTATTCATATAGCTACCGCCACATCCGTCACTCACTAGGCCCTGAACATCCGGCTGGAGTCCTCCAAAAAATTCTGCACTATAACCTTCAATGGAATCTCATGATGATGGTATCTCTCAGTCAAATTCTTGAATCGTTCCCATGCCTCATGGAACAACTCATGTGGAAGCTATGTAAAGTTGGATATCTGGCTTCTCATTGCATTTGTCCGTCTCAGAGGAAAATATTTACGCAGGAAAGTGGACCTCAAATCGTCCCTTGTAGATATCCCCCCCTAAATAATTAAAAAAGTAGAGCACCTTATCTGCTAAGATGAAGGGGAAGGACTTGAGGCGTATAGCCTCCTGCGTAAATCCTGGATAACTGTTCGTGCCACATATAATCTCAAAGTGCCGAAGAAAGGTGAATAACTCCTCTGATGTGTTCGCATGGAACTTGGGAAGCGATGAAATAAAGGATGGTCTCAAATCATATGACTCTTGATTCGGTGGCAACTGAGTCCAGTGCTGTAGCATCCTAGCTCCATGGTCATACTCATCTCTCAAAGTATAGGGAACCATGATAGGTGGTGGTGCGTTCCAGGCTCCTGCTCTCACTCAACTCGTCCTAGACTCGACAATGATCTCGTATTTGTGCACTCATCTGATAGAGTGTGTCTAGAATCCCTATTGTGATATCAGTAGTTGGATTAGGTCTCTCATCTGACTATCTCTCCTTAACTTCTCTCTCATCGATTGGTGCCTTCCTTCTAGCCATGATGTCCGTCGAATCCTATAGGAAGGAAAAAGTCTTATAAGCACTCATGGAAAAATGTACAGGAGAAACAGACGAAAAGCTGAGGTGTAGGTCTGCCTCGACTAAAGGGCTGGGGGGTGAGGGAGTCTAGGTCTGACTCACCTCGTGACTAGGTGGGACCGACTCAAGAAGAGGGTCATCCCGAGTCTGTGAGGATACATGTAAGACAGTGGAAGATTGAAGGCTCACAGATTCCGAGCATAAAATTCATCTAGACATCATCCTTGATATTAAGAGAATACATGAGAGAATACGATGCCAAATCAAGATCTTGAGTGTGAAGCATATAAGACGCTGAAAAACACACACCCCACAAACAAACACAATGCAGACCCCCTATTCACCAACTTCACACAGTGTAGACCATAAGAGTTCGGTCTTTTATCTTTTTAATTTTAATTTGGTGATCAAGCGATTGTATTAAGCAGACTTACATGTGGGGTCGCCCTGTCGCCCAGTGTACGTCCTCACAATCCCGCAAACAGTGGTACCATCTGCCCAAGCTATCGAGTTATATCAGGCGCAAAGGCAACTATGAGGTGGAGTACACCAAAACAACTCTCTATGGTCAGAGGCAAGTGCTTGTAGTTACAACTATGTATCGAAGAGTGGTACACATGTACTTAGGGCACACATCTAGGGATTTTTGGCTCTATCCTTAGGGATAAGTCCTCATCCACTCTGTCTGGAGTTTATTACCTACAACAATGAGGGGTTTGCTCTCCCGATAAATTTAAGTCCATATTTTTTTATTTTTCGATTGAAGTTTCAAAAGAAAAAAAATTCTTTTTTTTTTAATTTCAGAAGGTTTTCACTTTTTTTTGGATATTTTTAGCAATATCTAACGATGATACGATTGCCTTTAATTTTGAAAAATATATCTCATGGAGGAGGAATCACGGAATGTGGTAGAAAACAATGATGCATGCAAGGAATGAGGACCTACCTGTCTCCAGCACTCTACGTGCAAAATGATCCACACAAAAATTTAAACTTAAGATAATGCATGAAAAAGCCATAAAAACTATACCCTAGATCAACATCTCTAGTGTAAGAACATATTAATTTTTAAATCGATTAATTATTCCTAAGTGTGGACTAGGGAGATTGGTTCTACTTTACTCGTCTATCCAGTCATGCATGCACCCCTAGGTCTTCACGAAATCGAGTGAAACAAAGAAAAAGTTCGAAAAATTAAACACCGCAGTGAGGTCCCCCAAGTGCACTGGCACTTGGAGAAATATACCCCAAGACGAAAGTCAAAATGTCTAGTTCTACAAGTCGAGACGTTCTTAATGAACCCTTTTCTTAAAAAAATAAAAATAGGCAAGTGCCCCTTTCTTTCTCATCGAAAATACAAAAATAGGAAAAGGCCCTGACTCTCAAAATAAAATAGAAATAGTCTTTAAGAAAGAAAACTATCTGGACCGGCTCACACTGCTCCTCTACAACCAGGTTGTAGAAGATTGAGCCGATCTCTACGATCACAGCTGATTCAACTTCTTATGAAACCGACCAATCTTGCAAGCCCTGTAATATAGGTTTAGAAGATATAAAATAAAGAAAAAAATCAAACACAAAAATAAAACAAAATCAGAAATCAAAAAGAAAGAAAAAAATTGAGAAGAAAATCAATAGTCGAAAATCGATAAAAACCATGAAAACAAAAATCGAGAAAATCAAAGAAAATCAAGGAAAAAGTAAAAAAAAAATTAGAGAAAGAATCAAAGAAAACGAAATAAAGAAAAGAAACTAAAATTCAAGATAAATACAGATACTAAAAAATCGAGAAAAACTAATGAAAATCGAGAAAAACTAATGAAAAGTATATAAGAAAGAAAAAACATCACAAAATAAAACTAAAAAAATCTAGCATGGCTAAGCCTCCCTGACAACGATGCCATTTTGATACACAGATATGACCCACAACTAAATTGGTGTCAGATGTAGCGAATCATTGAGAAAAATCCGATATATCAAATAAAGGACAACAAATCCATGAGAGTGAGAGAGAGAGAGAGACAAAGAAGGAGAAAGTGAAGAATGATCTCCTTAAATTTGTCATTTCACTATATTTTTTACCAGTCAAGTACTCCTATATCGAACACAAGGAGGTAGAAAGACACCCTCAGATTTTAAAGTAAAGAAATAATTTTGTGATTGTTATTTATTTCTTTTCTTGATTAGGTCTCTGGTCTGGGACTTAGTTGTTAGAGAAAATTTTGAACTTTGCAATTAGGTCCCCGTGTGGGGACCTAAATGCAATTCTCAAAAACTTCTGAAGGTATAAAATATTTTTGAAGACTACGAGGGATTCTAAGAATCTTTCCACTAGTTCACTGTTGGACGGTCATGATTATATCTGGAGAGGTGATAAGGATCGTCCAATGATGACACGTGGTGCAAGGCTGCTATGCGTCTATTTATGGGGAAGTTCTTCACCAAATCAATGTGGAAGGCGACACTCTTCAATTTCCGATGACCTCCGGCTATGGCAGGCATTGGCTGACCTTCTGCATGGCCAGAAGGGGGTCACCTACGCCCTTCGAGCTTGCCTTGGCGGGGCTTGGTCGAAGAAGGAGGCATCAGGGTATGAATCACGACTAGGTTTGGAAGACCAGGAAAAATGACTGCAACAACTCTGACATTCGATTGACTATGAAGATGGATATCTCCTGATAGATGAAGATGAAAATGGATGCTCCAGAAGACAATCAGACCTGCAAGAAGGATTAGATTTGCTCAATTCATGAGGAATCAACCAAGATTATATGATGAAATTATAGCTCAAGTATGGTTCCAAGAAGTGTTAGAATAGATGGAAATTTGACGCAAATTTGAAGCGAATTGGACAGGGATTTGATATACGAATGAGAAAGAGTGATTAGATGATTCTAATTACGTAATTAACTGAGCTAATAGGGCACAGAACTCAAGAATATCAAAGGATGAAATGGAGCTTAACTGGGAGTACGAAGGTATCAGATCCTCAAGGTAGTTGCTTGATGGGGCGGCTACCCGAAGCTCTACGCCACTGCTGGTGATGGTGCAAGGCCGGTGTTGGCCTTGGAACCTTGCTCTGTCATCCCACCTTCCATTGAGACCATCCTTCATGTGCTGTCACCACTGGATCGAGGTAGACCACGAAGAGGGAAGTCAGTTGATGGCCACTGTATCAGTTGGTTTAGGAAGAGTTGGTTATGACGATGGGTCTTTAGATAAATAAATTAGTGGATCTGAGGGGTGTTAAAGATGATCTAAGGATATGCATATAGGAGGTTTGTTAGGTCTAAGGATTGGAGGGTTAAGATTGGATATTAGATGAAAGGTGATGTCAGGAAAAAGGAATGATGGTGGCTGGTCAAAGCAACCTCCAGCCAACAAAACTTCTTGAGGAAGAAGATTGTGGTGTTGACACGTGTCAGCACCACAATGGCCAGAAATTGATGAGATTAATAAATAGATATTAAATAATAGATAAACTTATTTTAAAAGGTGTACAAATAAAAAGTATAAATAATTAATTTATCTAATTTATGGTATAATTTATTTTGATAAATAATATTTATTTTATATAATATAATATAATACAATAAAAATAAATATATTATTTACTTAGAACATAGGTTCTGGAAAAATGACTGCAACAACTCTGACATTCGATTGACTATGAAGATGGATATCTCCTGATAGATGAAGATGAAAATGGATGCTCCAGAAGACAATCAGACCTGCAAGAAGGATTAGATTTGCTCAATTCATGAGGAATCAACCAAGATTATATGATGAAATTACAACTCAAGTATGGTTCCAAGAAGTGGTAGAATAGATGGAAATTTGACGCAAATTTGAAGCGAATTGGACAGGGATTTGATATACGAATGAGAAAGAGTGATTAGATGATTCTAATTACGTAATTAACTGAGCTAATAGGGCACGAAACTCAAGAATATCAAAGGATGAAATGGAGCTTAACTGGGAGTACGAAGGTATCAGATCCTCGAGGTAGTTGCTTGATGGGGCGGCTACCCGAAGCTCTACGCCACTGCTGGTGATGGTGCAAGGCCGGTGTTGGCCTTGGAACCTTGCTCTGTCATCCCACCTTCCATTGAGACCACCCTTCATGTGCTGTCACCACTGGATCGAGGTAGACCACGAAGAGGGAAGTCAGTTGATGGCCACTGTATCAGTTGGTTTAGGAAGAGTTGGTTATGACGATGGGTCTTTAGATAAATAAATTAGTGGATCTGAGGGGTGTTAAAGATGATCTAAGGATATGCATATAGGAGGTTTGTTAGGTCTAGGGATTGGAGGGTTAAGATTGGATATTAGATGAAAGGTGATGTCAGGAAAAAGGAATGATGGTGGCTGGTCAAAGCAACCTCCAGCCAACAAAACTTCTTGAGGAAGAAGATTGTGGTGTTGACACGTGTCAACACCACAATGGCCAGAAATTGATGAGATTAATAAATAGATATTAAATAATAGATAAACTTATTTTAAAAGGTGTACAAATAAAAAGTATAAATAATTAATTTATCTAATTTATGGTATAATTTTTTTTGATAAATAATATTTATTTTATATAATATATTATAATACAATAAAAATAAATATATTGTTTACTTAGAACATAGGTATTGTATTTTTAATTCATAATTAATAAACAATACTTCATTTTTATATTTTAATAATTAATATAATAAAAAATATGAGTTGTATGATTTTTTTATAAAATTTAATAAATAAATTTACATATATAGATAAACACATGTATCCCATTCACAGTTCAAATTCATATATAATTTAGGGTTTTTGAATTATTAAAAATATCAAATAAGGGTTTTGAATACTGAAAAGTTTTATAGGTAATCTACAAAATTGAAAAAACAAGTAAAAATTATAAAAGTAATGATATTATAAATAGTATGTTTAGAATAAAATAAATAGCGTAGAAACCCAATTGTCATTAGATCCCAAAATCGACTTTTTGCAAACAGATTCTGATTTTAGTGAAATCACCTTCAATAATTAGAGAATATTATTTTATGAACTATAAAGGCGAGTAGAGTAAAATTGGGATTCATATGAAGAAGTTATGAGGTTCAGAAGTTGAGAAATTGATCATTTTAAAGTTGGATTTCTTAACATATACATGTTGGGATTTTTTTAAGGATTTTTATATTTTTATATACATTTTATGAATACATAGAAGAATAGTTTAATAAAAAATATAAAATGAATTAATTAAAAGTCATTGAAGTTTTGGTAAGTAATGGATAAATAAGGAATAATGTGTGATGTGCATAATTAATTCTTTTTGTTGTTTTCTTCCTTATCTCCCCCTACTTTATTGTTTGTCAACAAATCCATGCTGACTTGGTCTCGAGGGGTAGGTTATATGAATATATCTTTTAGTTATATTTATATTTAATTTAGTCATACAATACAATATATACATATTTATAGTCCACATCTTTTTATTTTCTTTCTTTTTATTCTTTTATTTGTTTACATGTTTTTAATGCAAAAAGTGCATTTTTATTCATGAATGTTATTTTGATAAGATGTGGAAATTAATAGATATTTACATGCATTTGTTAAGGATTTTAAGACAAAGCGCACAAGAAAAGTTAATGAATCATAGATTCATCATTAGGACCGGTGAAACCCACCAGAATGATTATGCAGTTTGTAGATGCTTCAGTTAAGGGGCCAAGAGGGATTTTAGATGATATCATTGTCACAATCCAAGGAATACAATTCCCTGTGGACTTCATTATCCAAGATATGGACACCTTTATCCCCTTTCTCCAGACCTTGATCATATTGGGATGTCTGTTCCTTCTAACCGCCGATGCAGTAGTCAATTACGATACCTGAAAGATCACCTTTAGCTCAAGAACTGACAACGTCCAGATAGAGACAATCCAAGTATCGACACCAGCAGAATCTGTGTCAGAAGATATGAAGCTTGGGCAGAAGGATAAAGAATATTGTGACTTCTTAGAAGAGATCACAGATTCAACATTGTTCTTGGATGATTTTTGAAACCCAAGAATTCCTATCCAAAGAGAAGCACCTAGAAAGCACAATTGAATTCCCTTTAATCATTGAAGATGAGTTGTCTACTGATGTGCTAATTAAGCTGGTTGAAACACATCCACTCTGGTTAGAGCACGAGGAATTCATTGCACAACTTTATGACACATTGATCTCAAAGCCGAATGTAACATGGTGGATAGTACCCAATTGACTAATCTAACACCTACCAGTGTTGCAGAGGTTGCCACTGAGTTTATTCAAACCCCACTAGATCTAGACCAGTTGCCATCAATGTTGAAGTATGCCTTCCTTGCAGGTGAGACAAACATGTTCCCAGTCATTATTAAAGCTCAGTTGACCACTAACTAAGAGTCTTGTCTGCTGGAGGTTCTTGAAAGAAACCACATGACGATTGGCTGGAAGATCATGTATCTCCTTGGGATTAATCCTTCATCGTGCTCGTACCATATCTACTTGGAAGAAGACATCAAGTTATCCTGTGAGTTTCAGTGTCGTCTGATCCCTAACCTTGAGGAGGTTGCGATGAAAGAAATCACGAAGTGGTGCTATGCAAGTTTCATATATCCCATCTTAGATTCTAAATGGGTAAGTCCGTTATGCGTAGCTCCTAAGAAATCAAGAATTATGATTGTAACAAACGAAGAAGGAGAGGAGATTCCATCCGAGTACCAACATCATGGCATGTCTGTGTGGACTACAGATGCTTGAACCTAGCCACTAAGAAGGATCATTTTCAACTTCCTTTCATTAACCAAATAGTCGAAAGGATGATCACAAAAGAACATTTCTACTTCTTGGATGGATACATGTTATATAATGAAGATGCTATTGCTCCCGAAGACCAAGGGAACTTTCATCTGTCCATTTGGGACTTACACATTCCAACGGATGCCATTTGGACTTTGTATTTCCCATGCTACATTTCAGAGATGTATGCTAGTCGTATTTGTAGATATGGTGGGTAGTTTTCTTGAGGTATTCATGGATGAATTCTCAGTCTACAGAGATCATTTTGATCAATGTCTGACTTATCTAGACTGAGTTCTTCAACATTGTTGTGAAGCCAATTTGGTGCTCTTGTGGGAGAAGAGTCACTTCATGGTGATCGATGGAATTGTGCTAGGCCACATCATCTCCAAGCGAGGCATGGATGTTGATCCGACCAAGGTGGAAGTGATCTCCAAGCTCGAGCCACCTACATCTCTGAAGCAAGTCATATCGTTTCTGGGCATGTTGGTTTTTATAGAAGTTTCGTCAAAGACTTCAGAAAATTTCCCGAGCGTTGACATCGCTTATAGGAAAGGACACCGATTTTATCGTAGATGATAGAGTGCTCCATGCCTTCAATCAGTTGAAAGAAATCATTACCTAAGCTCATGTTGATGAATCCATTAGTCATTTACTTTATATGGACATCTTAGCAAAATCCCCTTAATAAACCACTAATTAAATCCCCTAAAATTAATTTATTAATATTCATTAACTATGCTAAAAATTAAGGTTAAATTCTGTAATTAAATATCCTTGTTTTAACCTGGATTGAGCCTATTATTATATGTACAAAAATAAAGTATGTTGACCTAATTGATCTTCTATTCTTTGATTAATTAATTAAGTTAGCATAAAGAATTAAACCCATAAAAATAAAAAAAATCAAGAGAACACAAACATCTGACATTGTATATTTTGTATATATTTTATCTTTATTGATTTTTATTCACCTTTTAAACCTTAAAAAATCACAAAAATAGATTTATTATGTATATATTGTATTTAACCTAATTCACAATTAGAATTAAATTAAAAATAAAAAATGTAAAAATACGATATTCTATTATCTATATGGTACCTCCAAAAATATTTTTTGTATTGTTGACCTCTTTTGATTTTGGATCCTTCACCAAAGTTGTATATCTCGTCCAGATGAGCAACTTTCATGTTGACCACTTTTTTAGTTGACTTCATTTACGTTTTCTTTTTGATTTTTTACTTTATTTTATTTTATTTATTTCATCCTTAATTTTATTATTATTATTTTATATTAATTTCAATTTTTATTTATTTTATTTTATTCTATATTTATTTTTTTGTTTTATTTCTCTCTCTTCTCTCTCTCTCTCTCTTCACTTTTATTCTCCAGGTCACATGCTCCGCACATGACAGCCCCCCCACGTCTCCCTTCTCTCTCCTAGGCATGTGCTATGTATGTGCCTTCCCCTCTCTCTCACTGCACGTGACCACCCCCACCCCTCTCTTCTCTTACGCGGACCCTTACCACCACCGCAACACTTGCTGATTCGCCCCCCTCCTTCACCCAACCGTTACCCTCTTCCCCTCTGTGTAACCGCTGCCAACTTTCTTCCCCATAACTGTCCTTCTCCTCCTCCTCCTCCTATAAAACCTCGTCGCTATCCTCCCCTCTTCCTCATCCACCATTTTTGGGATTGAACCCTCGAGCTCCTGCTCTTCACTTGGTGACAACAACACCCGAAGTGGGGTTGTATGCTGACAGGTATTTCTTCCTCCGACGAGATCCAAAGGAGGAGTACCTCCTTTGCTACAATAGCTCACCGTTATTGTGAATCTTCACGTATTCATCCGTGCGCTCGAGGTAAGGACCTACCGGAGATTGAAGCTCCAACTCTTCCAGGAGAACCCCATGACCCCCTCCAAGTATAGCATTCTTCCTCCCTTCTCATCTCGCTCCTCATACCTTTCTCTTCTTCTTCTTCTATGTTCACCTACATCCCCGCACACTTGACGTACGCCACCACCGATCACTGCTACTCCATCTTTTCCTTCATATTCAACCTTCACCTCCACTCGCTTCGCCACCTACTCCGTTCCCTCGTCCATAGCCTTGCCGTAATTTCCTCCCTTCTGCCTTTAGGTTGAAGCCCCAACTCCATCATCACCCTCTTGCCTCAGCTGCTCTGCTGCATCACCATCGAGCACCTCTGTTGAGCCGTCCCATTGCTCCAGCCGATGCATCGCCTCCAAGCACCCCATCTTTGCCTGGACGTCACCCTCACACCGTGTATTGGTCGAGGGATCGACTTCCTCTAACAACCGTTGGATTGGGGGATCCAACGGTCCTCATGCCGTCATGCCATCCCCCCTCGAGCCTAAACCCACGCCTCGAGGTTTGGGCCCTCCGGAGCACCACCCATCCTACGACCACCAGATTGGTGTCTACCATTCGAGATCATGACAATTGCTTCTAATTATTCTATTGGGGTTGTATTGGGACAAAGACAAGACAGATTTCTGTTTGCAATTCATTATGCTAGAAGAACACTGGATGGAGCTCAAAAAATTATACAGACATAGAGAAAGAGCTACCAACAATAGTGTTTGTGCTAGAAAAGTTCATGTCACATTTGCTTGGGGTTAAAAGTTATTGTATTCACTGACCATTCTATCATACGATACCTACAAGCAAGAAGGATGATAAGTCTCATCTACTTAGCCAGATCCTTCTACTCTAGGAGTTTGATTTATAAACACGAAATAAGTCTGAAGTCGAAAATATTGTGGCAGATCACCTTTCCAGAATCACTGAGATAGAGAGCCCTGAGCATGAAAGCATTCTAATTACTAACACCCCCAGATGAGGTGATATTGTCAGTCACCTTGCTCCCATGGTATGCTAATATTATGAATTACCTTGTCTCTAAGGAAGTTCTACAAGATTGGTCGAAGCTGAAAATGGACAAGTTCATGTTTGAAATGCAAATTTACCTATGGGAGGATCCATACCTGTTTGGTGAGGGTGCATATTTTATCTGGCAAAGGTACATCCCTAAGGAGGAATCCATAAGTGTCCTTGAGCATTATGACAATTTGGAATATAGTTGACTCCATTTTGGGAAGTACATGACAACAAAAGTTCTTTAAAGAGGTCTATGGTGGCCGACTCTTTTTAAAGATGCCATTGAATATGTAAAAGATTGTACTGACTGCCTGAAGATGGGTGGCACCATCAGTTCTTGAGATACCATGCTTCTAATGTACATTCAGATATCAGATGTCTTTGATGCATGGGGTATCGACTTCATGGGCCCTTTTCCGAACAACCATGGTTTTGAGTACATCTTGCTTGCCATTAGTTATGTCAGTCGATTGGTGGAGCTATCCCCACTCGAGTCGCCAATAGTCGCACCATCAGTCGCTTTCTCAAATATAACATCATTTCACAGTTTGGGATTTCGAAGATTCTCATACAATGGGTGATAATTGAATCGGACATGCAGTTAGTAAATGTTGGTGTAGAAAACCGCAAAGAGAGATTCGGTTAATCAAACAAAGATCAATAAAATATGAGAGATAAAGAGAAAATGAATTGAAATATCTTCTCTTCTATTTTATCTTAAAATATTTATTTATCCAGGTAAGTTTCCCTGGGTCGAACACAAGGAGGCAGAATAGCAATAATCAAGTTTTTGAGAAGAAAGGTATATTTGTGATTTTTATCTCTTCTTGAAAAAGACGAGAAAATTGAGAAAATATTCTTAACGTTTTTTAAATTTGAAATTTTTATTTGATTTTATTTTCCATTTTTTATTTAATTTTTAAGTGATATTTTTCAAAACAAATTTATCTATAATATAGTAGGCAAAAAATATACTAGATAGGTGGTACTATATAGTATATAAAAATGCTCGAGCAACAAGCTCGAGAAAGCCCACGAAAACAAATCAAAATAAAATCGAAAGGTGCTGAATTAAATCTCGAGAAAATTGCACAATAAAATCCTCAAAAATCGACTCGAAATAAAATGTATAAAAAAATACTCGATGTAATAATGTTTGTGGTCCACCAGTGTTCAATGTCTAAAGAGAATGTATATAAAAAAATACAAAAAGAAATAAAGGTTGTCTTCTAAATAGGTCCCTAGTCAGGGACCTATTTGCAAGAGAAGTTCTAGAAACTTTGCAATTAGGTCCCTATATAGGGACCTAAATGCAATTCTAAGGAAATTCTAGGGCATGGATGAAATATTTGGAGCGGTAGGGGTTTAAGGTGCAATTTCTCCACCCGTTTGTGCTTGACGGCTCAGATTAGAAGCTCTTGCGTGCTCCTGGGTGTAGGATTCGACCACGACTTAGGTTAAATTTTAGCGAATTTTTGAGTGTTTGATTTTCCTTCCCCGGGTAGTCTGACCCCCGGTTTTCTTGTAATTATTTTTCTCTCCTTTATTTGTTTTTGCATTATTTTATTTTTGTGTCACTCTCTGACCTCAATTGTTTTTGTGCGAGGAACGCGAGGAGTCAACGACGCTTCGAGGATCTAGCACTTTAATTTTCTTGAGTGAAAGAGAGGCATTGTATTTTCTTTTTATTTATTTTATTTCTTTTCTTTGCATCATTTCCAGCGGTTCCCGTTTGGGATCTCGTGCGTGTAAAGATAGTGGAACTGTGTCCGGTGTGCTGTGTGGGTGAATTGTAACTTAGCTTGCACTAGCGGCTCCCCGAGCCAATCTAGGAATTGCTTGTGCTCGTAATCAATAGGACCACACAAAACACTTAATAGACGCACCTAGACCGCAGTACTTAGTCAAAATAAACTGTTCTTCACGCTAATAGAACTGCCTGTCTAGGAGCGTCTTTCATCGCTTGCATGTAGAGTAAAAAGCTTTCAATTCTGTATTGCATCCTGCATAAAAAGCGAAGGGATCACTGTAAGTATTCTTCACTCAGCATAGCATCATCGATTTTTCGTGCATCGGCTTTTTCGATTTCCCCCTCTGATTTTCTCATTTAAATTAAACAGGAAATTGGGACTGTCCGATAGGCGTGCTTTGTGGTGGACTTAATAAGTGATAACTTAACTTTAAAACCGGGACTGCTTAACAGTATTGACCAAAAAAAAAGAATAAAATCTGAAAATTGTTTGCGGGAGATTAATCCCCGACCTTGTATTCAGGCTGAGTGAGGGTACTTGAGTGTGTGTGAACACCTTAAGGTAGAGCCCAAATCCCCGTCTTCCATATCACATTCTAACTGATCCTAGCAAATATCACGAGCCGAATAATTTCAGATTCTTTGACTAGTACCAAGTAGCCTCCGCCTGTCTCAGGTAGATAGGGGCGAAATTGCGGTACTTTGCGATAAGCTGCCAGTAACCCCCCGGGGTGAAGTTCCGGCCTTGTCAGCCTCCGCCTGCTTGCAGGTAGATAGGGGCGTGGTCACTGAATCCATCGGCTTGGGATAGGAGCGAAGAAAGGAAGGAGCGGCGTTATCTTAGGCGACAGGATAAACAGGGAAGACGCATCCGGCTCTGAGCCGACTTCCCTATAGGCCGCGTAATCCTTGCTATTTTGCTTGAAAAATCACACTTAAAAACTACAAGATTAATTGGACTCGACTGTGAGTCCTTCACTGTGTTGAGTGTGAACCCAGGGTCTTGAATTGTTCTTTTTGCTTGCTTCAGGTAGGAGTAAAATCCTATCTTCTTCTCGCTTCATCAAGATGAGTGACTGGGGAGATCTCGACGCATTATTCACTGATCTCTCTATGAGTCCCCCGAGTAACTCATCTTTATCGGTCCGAGCGCACCTTGGACCACCCAGGACTCATGACCCTCTTGAGTCCTGGTTCCCTCATGCTCAGGGTGGTTACTCTCAAACCAACCCTTTTATCTCCTCCGAGATTACCGAGGAAGACCATCGCCTCGGTAATCCCTTCCTTGATCTGCCCTCTAACACCAATCTTATTTCCCAATCCCCAGAACTGGAGGACGAGATGCTGCCAAGGATGCCACCAGATGAAGACCAGATGCGACAGATTCTTAGACGCCTCGCCGAAGCCGAACAGAAGAATGCCGACCTCACAGCGCGGATGGGACAGATCATAGTAGCTGGAGGGATCGACCGACCAATGGTCGATACCTACAACCCGACGGAGAACGAGATCCAAAATTGGTTAGCACATGCAGTTCCCGACCAGGCATTCGAGCTGAAACCCCACTTCCTTAGTCTGCTTCCGAAGTTCTACGGAAACCTCAGTGAAGAGCCATACACCTTCCTCCGTGACTTTGAACTAGTGTGCAACAATCTTAGCCATCCCAATGTTGGCCAAGATTATATCCGGCTGAAGGCCACCCCGTTTGCCTTAGGAGATAAGGCTGCTCATTGGCTGAAGAACTTAGGGGTAGTATGTACTACCTGGATGCAGTTCAAGGATCTTTTCTTGAAGAAGTTCTACCCTCTCAGTAGGACTAATCAGATGAGAACGAAGATCGCCAGCTTCGCCCAAGGACCCAATGAACCTTTCCATGAAGCTTGGGACAGGTTCAATGACTTAGTGCAGAAATGCCCGTGCCACGGCATTTCGAAGGCGATCTTAGTCCAGACCTTGTTCTGTGGTCTAACCCCAGAGATGCAGGGGTTAGTCAGCGCCGCCTGTGGAGGAAGCTATCTGAACAAGAACGAGCACGCCGTATGGAAGATCTTAGAGCAGATGGCAGAAACCGGCAGGTCACAGGCCACAAGGGCCTATCAGTTGTCTCCCTCAATCCTATCCAATGAGACAACTCGAAGGACTGTAGCAGATCTGACTGAGGACCTCATTCCCAGTATGGGGATGATTGCCGACAAGCTTACCATGGTCGAGCAGATCCACAAGAGAGTCGCGGAGATGGAGTCTCTTTCGAGCCTTCCAAAGAAAGTGGAGGAACTCTCTGAAAAGGTATCTAAGATCAAGCTACCTGCCCCTTCTGCACCACCTGTACCTGTGCATCGAGTCCATCTTGTACAGGAACAGGCACCGGGGTCTCAGAGCAGCTGGGATCAGACTTATACCCAGCAGAACCATCATGCACCCCCACAAATGGAGACGGAATACGAGGAGCCTCCGCCAGTATACGAGATCAACAGGCTTTGGTATAGCCGTGACCCGGTAGTCCGGCAGATCGAAATGGGGAAGGACCGGCAGCACCGCCCATCCCCATCCTACCAAGACACCAGGCCCGTTGCCATACTGCGCTTCCAGTCCCGGCCAGAACAGGGGTACCAGCCGCAACAGCGCACCTACCAGCAGGGGCCGGCACCGTCCCATCAGCAGCAGTATCGGCACGGCCAGCAGGGCCAATACAGGACGGCATCAACACAGCAGCAAGCCCAGCCCACCGAATTGGAGTCCCTCACCTTGGCGATCCAGACCCTGTCTGATAGGGTCCAACAGATGCAGAATGACTACCTGGACATGAGGACCGATATCAATCGGGTCTCTCGTAACCAGGACCAACAAATGGCGCCAAGGACCCCAATTCCCGCACAGGTTCAGGCCAACCCGAACAGCGTACACCAGGGCCAGAACCGACCTCGAGATCAGGTATATTATTCAGATAATTATTTATCTGAACATGAGATCCTTTCGTACGATAATGTGAATCATATGTCCCTCAGGAGCGGAAGGACCGTGACCATACCTGATCGGGCACGGGCGCATAAGGAAGGAACCTCCGAGACTCTACCTGAGGAGAACCCGGAGGAAGAAGAGGAGGAGCACCACCACCATCGCCAGCGGAAGAAGAGGACATCTGAGTCCTCGAAGCAGCATTCACGCATCTGCATGGAGTCAGACGGCACCGATGAAGAGCCCGCACCTCCATCTGAGGAGGATCGTCCAGAAGAAGCGGAAGAAGCATCACCGGTTTCGCCTCAGCATTTTCTTTTCAGTCAGAGTCCGAGTCCGAGTCTGTATCAGAGTCAGAGTCAGAGTCATGTTAAGAACTCAGTTCCCGAGATTAATGAGAATATTTCAGTTCCAGAACCTGAGTTGGAGTCAATAATCCCTTTCCCCCGAGCTCTCAAAGGTGGAAAGAAGAAAAACAAAAAAATCCAAAAAGATGACCCTGAGATGGCTGAATTCTGCAATAAACACATCAAGGTCACAATCCCTTTTGACAAGTTCGTGGAAATGACCCCTGCATTCCAAAAATACCTTAAGGTGAGATGCACACCTACTAGGGTTAGCAGGAAGACCAAAAGCCGTGTTGAGAAACACGTTCTATCAGTAGCCATGACTTGTGCAATAAAGAACTCGTTTTCTTGGAAACGAAGAGACATGGGTGCACATTATGTAGTGAGTCATGTTGATGACATCGCGTTTGCACGCACTCTCCTGGACAATGGTTCCTCGATCAATTTGATGCCCACAGCCCTCTATGAGCTGCTTAATCTCGGACCTCTTAGAAAATCTAGAGCTCTTCTACAGTTTGCTGACAAATCTACTAAGAGGTCCCAAGGAGAGATAAGGAACATTGTGATCAAAGTCGAGGGGCAAGAATACATGGTGGACTTCACTGTCCTGGATATGGAAACCCCTCGCAATTGGAGAGATTCCCAGATCATTCTAGGTAGGCCCTTCCTCAGAACAACAGGGGCCTTATTTGATTATAAGAATGGGAAGATTCAGTTCCAAACTCCAGGCGGAGATGAGGAACTTGAAATGAAGCAGACGAGATGGAAGATACCGGATTCTGAATCCAGCACCGAGTACTCTTCGACGGGAACAGACTGTGAGCATGTAGACTTAGTTGGGCCATGGAGACAGAACCCAGCCAGCACCGATGTGTCCATCTCCTTTGAAGATGATCCAGTGCATGAGTCAGTCTGCGAGATCCTCAGGAACGAGTGTAGCTCTGAGCCTGCATCGCCCTACATCTTCGATGACGTAGAGGCCTAGATGGGCCTGTCAGTCCTTACATCCTTAGGACAATCGGAAGATGAGGATGACGAGTCGGACGAGGCGTTTGCCGATTGCATGGAGACCTTTGACGATCCGACTCCAGAGCCGCGCTTGGTGGCAACCATCACAGAAGACGATCCAGCCACTTTCAACACTGAACCAGAGCAGATTGAGCCAGATTTCTTAGATGATCACACTATTCCTGAGCTCAAACCTCTACCCACAACTTTGAAATATGCCTTCCTTGCGGGCCAAGACAAGAAATTTCCGGTCATTATCAGTTCGCAATTGACCGAGGAGCAGGAATCTCGCTTGCTAGAGATCCTGGAGAAAAACCGAAAGGCGATAGGCTGGAGCATTTCCGATCTCCACGGGATAAATCCCGCTCTGTGTTCGCACCATATTTACTTGGAGAACGAAGCCAAACCCTCTCGTGAATTCCAACGTCGGTTGAATCCAAATTTACGAGAGGTCGTGAAAAAAGAGATAGAAAAATGGTGTGACGCGGGTTTCATTTACCCAATCTCCGACTCTAAGTGGGTGGCGCCAATCCATGTTGTCCCGAAAAAGTCGGGAATTCAGATAACCACCAACGAGGACGGAGAGGAGATTGTGACGAGAGTACCCACGTCGTGGCACGTCTGTGTGGATTACAGACGCCTGAATGTCGCGACGAAGAAGGATCATTTCCCCCTACCGTTCATTGATCAGATCCTAGAGAGACTAGCGGGGAAAGAATTCTTCTGCTTCTTAGATGGGTTATCGGGCTATAATCAAGTAGCCATAGCTCCGGAGGACCAGGAAAAGACCACGTTTACATGCCCCTTTGGTACCTATGCTTTCAGGCGCATGCCTTTTGGGTTATGCAATGCTCCAGGTACTTTTCAAAGGTGCATGATTGCTGTATTCGCCGAAATGGTCGGCGAATTCCTGGAAGTCTTCATGGATGACTTCTCGGTCCACGGGGATTCTTTCGATTCCTGTCTTAGGAATCTGGACCGAGTCCTCAAGAGATGTTGTGAGGTTAATCTGGTGCTCTCCTGGGAGAAAAGTCACTTCATGGTGACGGAGGGCATAGTGTTGGGGAATGTCATCTCCAAGAGAGGAATGGAGGTTGACCCTGCCAAGGTGGACGTGATCAGATGACTCCAGCCACCAACCAACGTAAGGCAGTTGCGGTCGTTCCTCCGGCATGTTGGATTCTATAGGAGATTTATTAAGGATTTTTCTAAGATCGCCCTACACCGTTAACTGAGCTTTTAGGCAAAGACATGGAGTTCATTGTAGATCACAAATGTCTTGAGGCCTTTAAGCTTTTACAAGGAATGATCATGGACGCACCCATCCTACAAGCCCCAGATTGGTCTCTACCTTTTGAGATCATGACGGACGCCTCTGACTATGCTGTTGGGGCTGTGTTGGGACAAAGAAGAGATGGCGTCTCGTTTGCAATTCACTATGCAAGCAAAGTACTTGATTCTGCTCAGCGTAACTATACAGTTACAGAAAAGGAAATGCTTGCGATAGTGTTTGCCTTGGACAAATTCAGATCTCACCTAATTGGATCCAAGGTAACTGTGTTCACAGACCACACGGCACTACGGTACTTGATGGAGAAGAAGGACGCGAAGGTGCGTCTTCTTCGTTGGATTTTACTTATCCAGGAGTTTGATTTGGATATCCGTGATAAACCTGGAAAGAAGAACGTAGTGGCCGATCATCTTTCTCGTCTCGAAGATCTTAATACTTCCGAGGTTTCACCAATTCGAGACACCTTCCCTGACGAGTCGATTTTTGTTATCGACTCACTCCCATGGTACGCCAATATCGTGAATTATCTTGTCTCCAAGAGAGTTCCCGAAGATTGGCCCAAGAGCCAAATCGACCGACTAAAGTCGGACGCAAGACACTACCATTGGGAGGATCCAATCCTTTTCTTCGAAGGACCGGATTGTGTCTGGAGACGTTGTATTCCTCAGGAGGAATACCAGAGTATCCTTTCTTTATGCCATAGCTTGGAGGCAGGAGGACACCACTCCGGGAAGAGGACCGCATGGAAGGTACTTCAGTGTGGCTTTTACTGGCTGACTCTGTTTCGCGACGCCACCGCCTTCGTGAAGTCGTGCCCAGTTTGCCAGAGAATGGGAGGAACCGTTGGTTCCAAGGATGAGATGCCAATGCAGCCGATCATCATTTGTGATGTCTTTGACGCCTGGGGCATCGATTTCATGGGCCCGTTCCCTGTCAGCCACGGATTCGAATATATCCTTCTTGCGGTAGATTATCTGTCCAGATGGGTGGAGGCTATCCCGACCCGAGCCGCAGACAGCAGGAATGTCTGTAAATTCATCAGAGAGCACATAATCTCTAGGTTCGGGATCCCCAAAATGATGATATCAAACCGGGGTAGCCACTTTGTGAATCGGGAGGTGAAGAAACTCCTGAAGGACTACGACATCGAACACCGTGTCGCGAGTCCTTACCACCCACAAACCAATGGTATGGCTGAGGTGTCAAATAGGGAGGTAAAAACCATATTGCAAAAGCTTGTCCGCACGGACAGGAAGGACTGGTCTCAGATCTTGGATCAAGTCCTCTGGGCGTATAGGACTGCTTACAAGACACCGTTAGGCACCTCCCCATTCCGAATGGTATTCGGAATGCCGTGCCATTTGCCCACAGAGTTAGTACACAAATCAGAATGGGCAATAAAGAAGGTCAACTGGAACACACACCTGGGTCAGAAACAGAGAGACATGGATCTGAATGAGCTTGTGGAAGTCAGAAACCGGGCATACGACAACAGTTTGGTGTACAAGGACAAGGTGAAGCGTTGGCATGATAGATATATCAGACGAAAGACCTTTGTTCCTGGATAGAAGGTATAGTTGTTCAATGCTAGGCTGAAGATCTTCCAAGGCAAGTTAAAGTCTAAGTGGACGGGACCATTTGTCGTCCGTACGGTGCATGATAGTGGATGTGTCGAGATCTCAGATCTCGCAGATGACGCACCGACATTCCTAGTGAATGGACAGCTGTTGAAGCACGTCGTCGAATCCAATGAGCAGTTAGTCCATGTTGAGGAAATTGTATTCATGCGCGAGACAGATACAACATATTCACATCGAGCCGCGCATGAGACCTTGCAGCAATAAACTCCAGCCATCAGCATCATCTTGAAAGATTCAGACCGACTCATCTGTATATACCATCAATCTTGTACATCCTATCCTTTACCCCCGCGATTCTAGTAACCCATCCCCACATCATCGAACCATTATCTTGGACTATACTTAGGATGACCAGATCCTAAGTATAGGGGGAGGGGTCACCTGAGTCGGTTCTCTGTACATTCTCCAGATCACATTGGTCCTCATACTCATTTCCTACCGATACTTAGGCTGACCTGAGCCTAAGTATGGGGGGACCGATGCCCGCATTGATACTCATGCACTTCACATCCTTCCCTCGTCCGTCCCATTCCTGATCTTCTTCTACACTTAGGCTGCCAGAGCCTAAGTATAGGGGGGCGAGACGACTTCTATACTTTTTGTTCCTTTGGCTCTCCTATGCTTAGCACGAGCTATGTCTTTTTCCTCGCTCTTCGTGCTCTGAGGACATAGCACACGCTAAGTATAGGGGGGCGTGTATATATTACATATATACTTTACCCATAGCTCGTACTTTCACGTATTTTTGTATATATTTTACAATAATTACGGGTGGGTAAAAATCGAAAAAAATGAAAAATAAAACAAAAAGAATCTTGCATTTTCATAGCATAACATCTCATCTCATCTGCATACTTTGCATATGCAAAGTGAAAAGCTAGTGGGTTCTGGACCAAGTTATGAGTAGATATTGAGGATGGACTTGATTTGACCTTAATCCACCTAATTTCAGAGGAACCTTATAGGAACTGGAGTTAAGATTTCTCAGGTCAAGTGACTAAATTCTTTGAGTCCGCATGTCTATGTTCACATGTCATCTTGATTAGTCTAACTAGAATATCTCGTGCATACGCAGGATTCTTTTAGATAATGACCTAACTTGGACAAGCACTATGCACGTAGCTCTTCATTGATGAGGTGGTGAGGAGGTAGAATCCTTTAGCTTGGAGTAGCACACGGGTGGAAACATCCGTCCTCCTCTAGGGAGGGTAGTGCATCTCAACCTAGTCTGGTGGTGTTGACATCTAAGGACAGGATGCTGTGGGTTGCAATAATGCTTCAAAAGAGGGATAGTCTACTGGCTCAAGAGGAAAAACTCCTGATGTACATGCTCCTCTTTTTGAAAATTTTTTTTTTTGCAAAAACTCCAAAAAAATCAGACAGGTTCAAGAAAAAAAAACCTGTCGGAGACTGTATACTAGTAAAGAAATGCAGCTGGATGACTTGGCTACACTGGTCGGGCATCCCGGGATAGGTAGCTACACTGGCTACCGTCCATTCTCTTCTCTACCCCCTCCTCTTGAGTTGGTCGCACTTGAACTTAGAAGGGAATACCCCGCTCCTCGAGGAAAGAGTTACCGGACCGGGTTATTGAGTTACCTTGTTAGAGGAGGCTGGTTCTGAGCCATTTCTGATGTGGAGAGTTACAAATCACTTACACAGTACAAGTAAGAATCATAGTCATCAGAAATTTGCGTCTGAGGATTTGTTCTGACCTGACTATTGAGGCGTCTTGAATAGAAGACTTGTGGAACTTGAAGTCTGTTAGGTCTTAAGTTCAGGTCCAAATAAGGTTCCGCCACACAACTAATCCAAAGGTCGAGTCAGGCTCCATTTTCAACTTTTGTTCATGACCTTGGTTTGGAACCCAAAATCATTTCACTCTTGCATTTCATTTAGTTGCTCGAGGACGAGCAAGGTTTAAGTATAGGGGGTTGATGAATCTGTGATTCATCACTTCAAAAGTCAAAAATAGAGCCTTGTTCCCGAGAAAATAGAGGCATATTTCCCTTTATATTGCATAAATAGCACTCATGCATGCATTCATAAATCATACATTTTAGCAGCTCATTTGCATTTAAATAAGAAGCCAAAAATCCCTTGTAAAATACCCAATCCCTAAAATAACCTCTTCTCTATAATATATACTCCTTAGTTAATAATACAGGGAAGAATGCCAAAAATCCCCCTTGTAAATTAGTCAATAAAGCCCTAGGCCCCTTGTACACTAAAATACACATAAATCCCTCATACAAACTCCGAATTAGGTCTACTTACTCTTAGAATACTACATATTAAAAGACCTTCAAAATGAGACTAATTTCATTGAATTTGGAGCTCGTATGAGAAAGTTGGGTTTTTGGGCCACTTTGTATACTACATCTGTATATCTATGTATCCTTGTATTTATATATCATATTTGACCTCATCTCCGTCTTTGGTCAACATGAAACTTGTAGATCTCATCGAGATCTACAACTTTCATGTTTTGAGTTTTTCCAAATTCGGCCCCCTCTTCTCTCTACACGTGTATTTTCCTCCAGCCACTCATAGCAGGCCACGTGGCGCCCTCTGGTTGCGCCACGCGGCCCGCTTCCCCTCGCCTCATCCGCCAACTTCAAGCTTAGCTCCTTAGATCCATCTCTTTTCCTTGGTGACAGCAAGGAGAGTTGCCATCGACGACAGCGTGCTAGGCCGGCGAGATCCAAGGCTCTCCTTCAGCCTTGCCGCAACTCCTTGTGGGTTGCTTAGCTCAGCCTCAGCCGCGGCTTTGAGCAAGGACCTGAGCTCTATTCAGGAGCTCTTTCACAGGCACTCATTCCATCTACATTTAATTTCTTCATCTATGCTTCTTCCTCCTTCTCCTTCATCTTCTCTCTCTTCAATCCATATTCATCCATCCTCCAAATCACAAATATTTTTGCACTTTCACGGATAAATCACACGTTGTGAACGCAACGGTGATTTTTCTTGAATTTTTTGACGACGTTTCATCAACTGATTAATCATTTATTTACGTCCGGTAAACAAATGCATGGGATTTTGTGAAATCCCCTGTTCACTCCCCCTCACGTTTCTTCCCCCTCTCCTTTCTTCTTCCTCCACCCTCCACGCCACCAACGTCGTCACCGCGCTGCTGCCTCTGCCCCAACGACCCTTGGCCGTGTGTCGGCCATCCTTCCACCAACATCCGCAGCGACCTGCGGCTGGAGGCGCCCTCCACCACTGACGCTGCCCACCTCAGCTGGGCGTACCGGCAGTCCTTGGCCGGCCAACCATGCCTCCCAGCCACACAGCCGACCCCCGCATCCTCCACCCGTCCTCGCGTGTGTAGACCAGCACACGACCATCCAACTTCAGCCGCCCTCCAGCATCGGTGCTGCCCACTGTGCGCCGACACGCGTCCCTGCTGCATCCCCACCGCGCTTCCGCTCCTGGAGCGCCCCATGCCCTCGCCAACGCCGTCCGCGACCCCCTTGCGCGTGGTCATCCGCGGCACCGCCCCAGCAACTCCCACCGACATCACCGCCGCCCGCGCACACCTCCTTTCAGGCCACCCCTGCGTCCACGCAGGCACGCCCCTCCGCCGCCAGTCACGCATCCCAGCTGCGCCATCGACTCCCTCACGTGCTTCCTGCTAGCCGCGCGCCGCCGTACCCCAACCGGCCGCCTCCTCGCCTTCCAGCCGTGGCCGTGAAGCTCCATTACAAGCTCCCCTGTTTTGCATGCCAAAACAGAGAAAAATCCATCGCACAATAAACAAATGGTGATTTGCAAAGGGGATACTTGACACCCCTTGCAAGTTACCAAAGGAAGTTCAAGTTTTAGGAAATTGCATGTAAGTCCCTATTCTCATTTCAGTTCATTTTATTTTTCCTGTATTGCATTCACGCCCTTGCATTTGCACGTTTATTTTGTTGTCATTCTGCCATCTATTTTTAATTTCAAAAGTTGCATTGTGTAGCATAACTCTTGCTCTACCATTTTAGCACTTATTTGTATTTTTCTGATTTGCAGAGTATTTATTGAAATTAATTTGGTGGAAAATTGCAATATTTTGCCCATTTTGATTGTTTAATTTATTGCACATTGTCTGCTTATCGAAAAATCTCCAAAAAATCGTAGTTAGTAGATCTAAGTTTATGCTACAATATATCCAAAATTCACATCATTTGCACGTGTAGTTTGTCATAGACAAATCATTTAGTGAAAACCTTAATCGAATTTTAATTAATCAACTGTGAAGTATTTTAACTAAATTTAAGTTGATTTGGATAGCTCTCAATAAGACCTATTTGGATTAATTTTATTTCTGAAAAATATCATTGTTTGATAATTATTAAAAATTGGTTTAGTCATTTTCACTAAAGTCCACATATTTTATTATCCGTGTATCAGAAAATTCTAAAAAAATTAGGTTAGCTTAATCTCATTCCATTTCATAATCTGGCCAAGTTTCATAATTTTTAGAATTAATTTGATATCTTAAATTGATTTAACCTCAACTTGGCTGGATTTTTGCATGTGTCTGCACAGAAAATAGAAAAAGAACAAAAAAATTACTCCTCGAAAATCACACACTTAGAAATTTGCTAAAAATCTACCTAAGGAGACAGATGCCTCCCTGAGTTCGACCTTGGACTTCCACCAAGTAAAAAAAATTGCCGCTTGACATTAAATTAAAGTGGTTTTTGATTAGCCCTCGTATCCGACTACAACGAACAACATTAAACTTAATTTGGACATTAATTTGACTGAATTAACATAGGGTACGGGACGCTTATCATTCATCCCCAATCTCTACGAGCGGTGGCGAATTTCTTCTTCCTCCGTCTGCTCTCTGGTGATGGGATGGTGGTGCTGCACTTCAGTAGGGCCAGAAGGGGATCTACTTCCCCTTCAAGCTCTCCAACGGCGAGGAAAGCTTGGAGAAGGCGGCAACGATAACTAAAAGTTTTAGGGTTTCAAACCCTAGATCGTGGGCTGTGGCACGATTGTTGAATTGGTGATGTAATCGAGATTCTCCAGATAGATTGACTGCTCTAGATTGTAGATATGGAAGATGGTGACTCCAGATGTTCTTCAGTACCTGCAATTAGGAAGATTGAAGCTCGATTCTTGATGGAATCAGCTAAAGGTTTAGGGGATGTTCTTACAGTTCATAATAACTTCCAGGAAAGGCTATATCAAATGAAATTAGATGTGATTTGAATGCGATTTAAGTTGGAATTGAATAACGAACTAAAGATGGTGCTTAACTCTATCTAACGGGGTAACTAATTTGACTAATCCTGCATGTAAATCGAGGAATTATAAAAGTGACATTGATGAAGATATGGGAAATTAGGTATATTACCTCTGGTGATAGCTCGAAGGCCGACCTTTGCTGGAGCTCGACGCATGTGGCAACGCGATGCAAGGCAAAGCTTGTACCTTGGAACTCCCTTCTGATGAACCCTCTTCCACGTGGATCAAGCACGAGGAGCTATCACCTCCTTGGTTGGCCGGAATCGGGGGGAGAAGATGGGATCTCGGTTAGTTGATTTTGGTAATGGGAAAGTTAGTTGTCTCATGCCAACTTTTGATCGATTTATATGAAGGTCGACAGGGATTTGGGTTTGAATCAATGAGTGGCTTGGACGTAGGTTGTTAAATGGAAAGAATTGATGGTTTAGATGTGATTTAGGATGTACGAGGAAGCAGGAGAAATTTGTTGAAGTAGGGTTGTTAGAACAGAACTCCAATCAGGCTGCTCTTGAGGAAGATGCACGAGGTGCTGACACGTGTCAACACCTGGTTGGCAAGATGGCGTAAACGTATTATAAATTAGATATTAAATAATAAATGATGTAATTTTAATTAGGAATAAAAATGAAAAATATAAATATTTAATTTATCTAAATTATGGAGTAATTAATTTTGATAAATAAAAAATAATTTATGATATATAAATATTCTACTAACAAATAGGTATAAATGATACTTGATAAATATATACTTGATATTTAATTTAATAAATTAATAAATAATACCATATTTTTTATATTTTCTTAATTATTAGAATAATAAATAGAATGTTTTTGAATTTTTATGGATTTGAATAAATTAATTTAAATATATAAATAAATACGAGTATAAGTTACACAATTCAATTTTGTGTATAAAATAGGGTTTTTGATTTATTTAAAATAACAGATAATGTCAGCAAATTCTGAAATAAATCATGGTTGAAATACAAGATCATTAAAAAAACTAAAGATTATAAAATCATTAAATCTATAAATAAAGTGTTCTAGATAAAATAAATAGCCCAAAAACCCCGCTGTCACCAAGTCCCAAAATCGACCTTTTGCAAATGGACTTCAATTTTAGTGAAATCACCTCCAATAAGTAAAGAATGTTAATTTATAAATTTTAAAGATGAGTAGAGTGAAATTGGAGTTTGTATGAGAAAGTTATAATTTTCAAAAGTTGAGAATTTGATAATTTAATAGTTGGATTTCTTGGCATATGTACAAGATATTATTTTTAACTTATTTTTATATTTTTCTATACATTTTAGAAATAATTAGGAATAGAATTTAGTGAAAAATATGTAAATATGAATTAATTAAAAATAAAGAAGAATTGATAATTTTTGGATAAATAGTGAAGAGTGTATAGAGTGAATAATTAATTATTTTTTATTATTTTCTTTCCTCATCTCCCCCTACTTATTTGTTTATCGACCAATCCACACTGACTTGGTTTCGGGGGTTAGGTTATAAATATATCTTATAGCTATATTTATATCTTAGAAGTCATATTGTACATATATATATTTACAATCTACCTTCTGTGTTGTTTTATTTATTTTTATTCTTTTATATATTTACATGTTTTAAATGCATATAAGTGCATTTTTATTCATGAATGCATTTTTGATAAAAGATGGAAATTAATAGATATTTACATGTATTTGTTAAGGGTTTTAAGACAAAATGCAGACACAATGTTAATGATTCATGGATTCATCAACCACCTATACTTAAACTTTGCTAGTCCCTTAGCAAACACTTATCTGAAAAAGAAGGGAAAAAGAAAGAAAGTTAGAATGAATTTGTTTTCTCAAACCAATTCATGAGAACAGACAAAGAACAGACCGCGATCAAGCCAAAAACAAGCATTTTGTTGGAGCCTTAACTAGGATTAGGAATTTAATCTCAATAATCCTCAAGTTCTACAAATCCTTATTTAGGTTCACCTCAATAGCCTGCTCAGATCCATTTATTCATATCACTAACTCTATTAATCCTTGAATTCAATCTGTACTGTATGTGAATTGTGTTAGCTCTTCCTGCTTAAAAAGCGAAGAAACCGCCCATCCCAATAATACACTCCCACTGGGCCCTCATCTAGATACTCTTTCCTTGAGGAGGGGGGTATTCCCTTCTAAGGTCAGGTCTTGCTGTATCCACAATCAAATATAGAGAGAAAGTAGGAGAATGATAAGAGAAACAGAGTAGCTAAGTCTCCACTAAGATGTGCATGATTTTTGGTGGAAGCTTGGACCATTGTGGTCATATTTGTATTTGGTTGCTTCTTCTTTGAATTGGCTTAGTAATGTTGCTTGCGTTGCATCAATCTTTTTATGCCTCGTCGGATATAGCATATTATCATTTCGTATATTTTTTGAGGTCCTGGAAAAATTGTGCCAGCAGATCCTTCTCGCATTCGAAGCATTATTTCAACCCCAATCTCTCCCATCTTTAGATGTTCGCGCCACTAGACAAGGATGAAAATGCACCACTAAAATGGAATGCCCTTCACAATCCCATGCAAGTTGAGCTAAGTACAAAGTGCATGTGTCCAAAATTGGTTCACTGATGAAGAGTTAAACGGATGACACCAAGTGTTCTAATTAGGCACGTTTAAGTTGACTTCCCAAACATGGTCTAATGGAGCCCAAAGATTTAAGTCAAACCTGAAGAGTCTAAATTCTAGTTCATAACTAGTCTCCTTACAATGAATGTTAAAGGCCATAATCAAACTCCATCCTTTAGACTGTTCCCAAACTTTAGTTCTAGAAATCAAGTTTATTCTGAAAAATGCTAATGCAAATGCAACCATGTTTTTGTGAAGTACATTTTCTGAATTTTACTCGTTTTATAGATTTTTTCAATTTTTATAAACAAAGTCTATGTACAAGAATTTTACAAGATAAATTACCCATATTTTATTTGGATTAAATAAATAATGTATTTTACAAATTTTATATATAAATGATTTTACAAGGATTAAATGAATTTTACATACATTTTAATAGATAGGATTTTAAACAAGTATTATACATATTTTAAATATATAATTTAAATTAAGAATTTTAAATAAGGATTTTAGACATATTTTACTTATTTAAAAGGATTTTATAAATAATACATAAATAAATGAATTTTAAATTAATCCTTTCCCACTTTTTATGAATTTTATAGATATAGAAAATACATAAAAGTACGAGTTATGGACACAAGTATATATAAAATGTATATGCACTCCCTATACTTAGCTTGTGCTATGTCCTCATAGCATCAAAAGAGAAAAAGGAGGACATAACTTGTGCTAAGTAAAAATGTGTGAAAAAGAATAAAAGAGTAGAAGTCAGTCAACCCCCCTATACTTATGATCTGGTCATCGTAAGTATAGTAGAAGACAAAAATGAATATACAAATGAAGGAACAAAAGAAAGAAAGAAAAACGAAATCACTCGGTCCCCCCTATACTTAGGATAAGGAATCCTAAGTATAGAAAAGAATGTGGCCAAAATTGGGGACCAGTGATTAGTGTGAAAGAAAGGAAAATAAAAGAAAAATAAAAAGAACAAAAATCGAAAGACACAAATCAACGGGCAATCAGTCCCCTATACTTAGGACATGGTATCCAAAGCATATAAGATGAGCAAAAAATGGGGACGATTGTGGACTACAAAGAATATACAAGTGGTGTACTCCAGAAAACCGAAAGGCTCATAGGTCTCTGTACAAGATGAAATGAAGTGGAAGAGTAGTCATGCATCCTGTACAAAGTAGATCACCTCAACCTTGGTCGTACTGAATCATTTGTTGTGCATGTGTGTACCAATCCCTGGCTAAACAAGTAGAGCTACCTCTCTAAGTGAACTCTGTATGTGGCATAGATCTCTCTATTGAGCTACGCGTCTCTGGGGTCAGATTACAGAAGGTGTCTATATGTGTAACCATCACACCATCCGACTCTCTACGCTGAATGAATTGTATGATCTGTGAAATATAATCAACTGACTCTCGTGCTGGAATATGTGTACTCTCAATTTGCAGCACTGAGATGTCTACTGCAACTGACCGCTCTTTTGGATATGATACGAACTCTGTATTCATATGTGAACAGTAATCTAAAGAACTAGGTACCATGTGATATTCCCTATCCTCGTGTAGGATATAATGGGTATCAAAATAAACGCTCTCAAGAATAAGAGACTATGTCTCATTTTTGTACTGGCAATCCTTTGCAAGACTGGTGTCCTCTGAAGTAAATGACAATACTAATGTGGAACTGCTACATTCTCTCACCATCTCAATGTGTATCTCTCCACTGTATGTATATAATGATAATCTCCCATCATCATAATCAAAGGGTGATCTTGCTATCTGCAAGAAGGGTCTCTCAAGAATGATTGAAACAAGGTGTAACTGTGTAAGGTACACCATATCTAAGACAGTAAAGTCCACTGGAAACTGCAATCCTTGAACGCTCACGATAATGTTCCTCAGCATACCTCTAGGTCTCTTCATAGATCGTTTAGCAAACTGAAGTATCGCTCGTGATTTGTAAAGAGGACCTAGCTTGAGATTATCAAGCAAAGAAGATGGAATCAAATTAATCGAGGAACCATTATCTAAGAGTGTACGATGGAATGTGGCATCTGCAATCTAGTATGTGACATAGTGAGCTCCAGAATTTCTCTTCTTAGATACCTTATTTTGAATAGTACATGAAGTCGCCTGGGTCAATACATGTTTCTCAACTCGTGATCTCTTTTTCCTACGTGTTGTGCATTTGTTTCTCAATTGGTTCTTGAGCGTAGGAAAATGATCCAAGGCATCATGAAGTGGAATCTTCAGAAAAATGTGATCTTTCAATAAACGATCAATTTCTAGTATTTTTGGATTTTTTTCCTTTTTCATACAAAGCATCAGGAAACGGAACAATCTCAGGAACAACATAATTCTTTTTATTTTCATCTAAAGTGGAATGAACATGTACATCGAGAGTCTCAAAAGTATGTACAAAACTCTCTAAAGTGGGGGAAGAAAAATCTGCATCGGAAGTGTCTGCATGGTCTGGCATGGTATCATCGTCTGACTCGCCCGTGTCCATGTCAACTGTCTCTGCATTGCTCCCCTCTCTCTGATCATCATGCTGGACATCATGGTGGTCCTATTCATGGTGGTGGTCCTCCTCCTCAACATCAAAATGTGTATCATCATGGATCAGCTCTCGCTTCTCATCATGTACCCTCTCCTCTCGATCAGGTGCTCGTGGTGATCTACGCTCCTGAGATGAATGAAGTTAGATAAAAAATCAAGAAAAGAGATCATACCTATAGAGATGTCTACCTCATCTGTGTGCCTCCTCTTGTTGTTCGAATTCATCTGAGGCTGTGCTGGGAGAGTGGTCTTTGGGCGCTGTTAACTCATCCAGACGATGGTCAACCTGCTCCATCTCTGTCCTGTGTGCTGTTTGGAGCGTGCTTAACATGTCCATGATTTGATTCAATGCCAGGGCCTGTGAAGACATCTCAGACTCAGTGTGCTGACCCTGGCTATCTACTCTCTCATGCCTAGGAGTGTGCTGTTGTGGTGTGTAAGGGTGAGGAGATCTCTGTGGTGTAAACGAAGACTGCTGCTGTTGCTGGTAATGATGTGGATGTGAATGTGTAGCAGGGTACTGAAAATAATGTGGCCTCTGATATGCATGCTGGTGAGACTGTTGCTGCGTGTAGTGCTGGCGGTGTTGAAAATGTGGACGTCCATGCTGCAGATGACTATACTGCTACTATTACTGGTGGTATATGCTCTGAGGAGTAAAGTGCGGTGAAGGCTGAACATGAGCATACCATATCCCATTGATCTCAAGAGTGGCATGAGAATCAACATCAACATCTCCAGGGCTAGTGATATGGCTCAAATCAGCATTGGACGGATCCTCATACCAATCAATTTACAGAGTCTCAGTAGGCTGAAGTGGCTCACTCTGAACAAACTGTATCTGACGGGTGGGAGGAGCGGGTAAAGATCTCCAAACATGTTGAGAAGTAGAAGAAGGATGGGACTGCTGGTACTGAAGCTGTAGCTCGGTCACCTTCTTTGTCAGATCACTCAACTGTTGAGGAAATGATGAGAGTTTCTTCACTTCTTGTAGCGACTGTAAATCTTGAAATTGCTTCTGAATCACATTAACCAATGTGAGATTCTCACTAATGAATCCCATGTCAGATTGTGACTCAGAATCTGAAACATGTACCACCTTCTGATGCTCTCTCTAGTGTGGTGGCTGTAGGCCCTTCTGGAATGCCTGAGTGGAACCATAATGCATGAATTCTCTGCCATCCCCTCAAAGATGGACCAAACTGACTCAACATCCCTATTCAGATAACTATCACCATATGCGGCACTCACTAGGCCCTGAACATCCAGCTGGAGTCCTCCAAAGTAATTCTGCACAAGTACCTTCAAAGGTATCTCATGATGTGGGCATCTCTCCGTCAATCCTTGAACTGATCCCATGCATCATGGAATGATTCATATGGTAGCTATGTAAAGTTGGAGATCTGGCTCCTCATTATGTTCGTCTGTCCTAGAGGAAAATACTTACACAAGAATGTGGACTTCAGATAGTCCCATATTGAAATCTCCCTCTCTAAGTGACTCAACCTGTAAAGCGCCTTATCTGCTAAGGCGAAAGGGAAGGTCTTGAGGCGAACAATCTCCTGCGTAACTCTTGGATAACTAGCCGTACCACATATCATCTCGAACAGCTGTAGAAAGGTAAACGACTCCTCTGTAGCATTCCCATTGTACTTAGGAAACAAAGAAATGAAGGACGATCTCAACTCGTATGACCCTTGATTCAATGGTAACCAAATCCAATGGTGTAGCATCCTGACTCTTGGGTCATACTCATCTCTCAACGTAGCGAGAACCACGAAAAGCGGCGGTGGGTTCCCGGCTCCTTCTCTCATTGCAGTGATCTCATCTTTCAACTCAACCTAGACTCTACACTGATCTCTGATCTATAGGCTCATCTGCTGTAATGTGTCTAGAATCCCTGCAGTAATATCAGAAGCTGGATCGGGTCTCTCATCTGTGTCTCTCCCCGGTCTGTCTATCCTCAGTGGCTCTGTCCTCAACTGGTCCCTTCCCTCTAGCCTTGATCTTCGAATCCTCTAGGAAGGAAAAAGTCTCATAAGAACTAAATGAAAAATCTGTAGGAGAAATAGATGAAAACTTGAGGCGTGGGTCTGCCTCAAGTGAAGGGCTGGGAGGTGAGGAGTCTGAGACTGACTCTCCTCGTGACTAAATGGGATCAACTCGAGAAGATGGCCATCCCGAGTCTATGAAGACATACGACGGACGGTGGATCGTCGAATGCTCACGTAGTCTGAGCGCAAAATCTGTCTGGTCGTCATCTTCGATGTCAAAAGAATATATGGGAGAGAGCACGAAGTCATGTCAAAAACACGAGTGTGAAGGCATATAATACGTGGTACAACACACACCTCGCATACAAACACAATGCAACCCTAAGTTCACCAACTTAACACAATGATGACTGTAAAAGTTCGATCTTTTTTCAATTTTAAAGTTAGGTGACAAAGCAATTATTATATCAAGCTCACATGTGTAGGCTTCTCGGGTAGTTTTTGTTTACGCCGGTGGTGCACACCAACTTAAATAAGACTACTTCTACAAATGTCTGGGCAAGTGCTTGCAGCAAGTAACAGGACCCGAGAATGAGTCCAAGCGCTTACGGCACAAGTCCAGGGATTTGGGCTCTATTCCTTAACTATACGTGCCTCGCTCTGTTTGGAGAGTACCTACAAACAATGAGGGGATTTCTCTCCTAAAATAAGAAAATTATAGAGAAAGAAATAAGTTTTCAGAAAATTGCAAGAAGGCCCCTAGAAGACGGAAAAGTAATTAAGAAAACTTGAGCAAATAAAATACAAATTATGTAGAATATAAAAACAAAAATGGAAAAGTTGTATAAAATTGATCAAGGTATTAGGAAATTGCAACAAGGTCCAAAGAAATTTAAAGAAAAACAAAAAGAAATTTGCGAAGGGGTCCCTGGACCCCTTCTTCTTCTTCATTTAGCGATAGAGGAGGCCAACGATGGAGGGCAGAGAGGGTGGCGTGTGAAGAGCAGCACATTGGCAAGAGAAGGCGGTAGGAGGGCGATGATGACGATGGTAGGGCACGAAGGAGGTGGGGCAATGCGGCCTCGTGACGGGTTCCAAACCCTTGATGGGTTCCTAAAGATGGAGCCAAAGCTCCTTGCTGTTGGGTCTCGATCCTCCTCCCTATGATGCCCCTCCTCCCTTTTGTAGTTGATGTATAAGGGAGGGGAGGGAATGACGGTTGCGCGGGAGGTGAGGGGGCGACGTCGTTGGCGCGAGAAGGAGAGCAAGAGACACATGCTTGGAGAGGAAGAAGATGGTGTTGACGTCAGCGCTGATGTCAGCACCAATTATTTTTTTCAATGCCGACGTCAACATGACGTCAACAATTTTGTCTTCTAGCGATTTTTTATTTTTTTTTTGCAAATGAAGAGGGAAGGGATTGGCGCCCCCCTTGGGCCTCTTCTAATCTAGACCTAAAGTAAATAAAAAATTTATTAGAGACTTTAACATGAGCTTGGAGCCCATGTTTTTTTAAATAATGATGATGATGGAATAATTTATTTATTTATTTTTTAATTTCTATTATAAAGAATAATATGCAAACTTTTGGATGATTTTAGATGAAATGAACATGAAAATTATGGAATGGAAATTATGCAATAAATGAAGGAAATGAAATTGATTATATGTGTGTTTTTGATCAATAAAAGGTATAAAAACATGGTAAATTATATATTCATCATACCCCATATTTAACTTTTGCTAGTCCCGAGCAAAACAATGATATGCCAAGAGAAAGATAAAATAATTAGAGAACGCTCACAGAGGGTTTGCAAGCGGCCCACCCACAAAGTGCTGAGATTTTAAGCCAAGTCCGAATAAGTAACAAACAAAGACTGAGTCAACTTTTAGATTAGCAATGTGTTCAGATTCCTTTTAGATCCGGGTACTTAATTCGACAGCCCTCATGTTTGAGAAACTTTAGCCGGCTACATCCGTAGGTCAAGTCAGATCATCCCGATCAACCAATATTATCGTTAATGTTGAGTTGAATTGGAACTGTGTGAAAGTTATTGCTCTTCCCAACTTGTGTGACAAGTATACCATACAACTTCAAGAATGGTACAAGGAGATTCACAAAATCTAAAGCCTTTATTCTCTATAAGTCTATGCTTATTCTCATTTCACCTGAATTTGTCAGCGAAAGAAAATGGGTGCAAATTGTAGAGAACTTGGATTTTCAAGGGTTTTGACCGCTTTGGTCCATTGCTCTCTCTTTTTTTTTGTAGAGCATAATACTGGGCTTCTTTGACCTCTTTTTGGTAGATCTTTGCTCTGCATTTGTATTTTTGGAACAAACATCCTTATTGTGCCTTCTTTTTGATAGGATTTTGTGGTATTGTGTATCGAGAGTGATTAAAATATGACTTTCAGATACATGTACAAGGCAAGTTTTCTGACAAACCCAAACTTATAGAAAATAAGTGGCTCTTGAATTAGATCATTGAATTCTGCTTTTCCGATATTCAGAGTCACTCCCTTCCCTTACTAGAGATCGAAACAATCCCTTGCACACACAAACTAAGTTGAATTAAGGTGTAATGTGCAATTTGTTCTATAATCAATCGAAAGTAAAAGAGTACTAAAGTTGTCAAGATAATCTATTTAGACATATTTTGGTCACCACATAAAGTTACTTGAACTCGAGGAAGTAAGTATACAATAAAACTGAAGAACATGAATACTCGAGCCTAAAGAAATCCTTTGAAATTAGGCGGACTAAGGTCTTATTAGTTTAAGTTCGAAACTTGCAACAATCAGGCTAAAATCCCAAAAAGTTAGGAAAAAAGGGAAAATAGTTTGGATTAAAAAAACCCGATTTTTTTTCGAAACAAATTTTTTTGGGAACTTTTGCGAAATTTTGTTGGATTTTGGGTATATGCAAATGTTTTTGGTATCTTTGTAAAACATTAAAAAAATGATGCAAAGTTTCATTTTTTTGAACACAAATGCAATAAAATGAAAAATATTTTTGGTTTTATTAAAACAAATGATATGCATGAAATGAAATGTATTTTTTTTAAAATGATAAATAAAAATGACATGCATGAATGCAATGCACCCCCCAATGATTAGCAAGATCCATGTCCCTGTGGTGATAATAAAATAGATAAAATGGGACAACATGATTGATGGTGCAAGATTAAAAAAATGAATGATGCTCTTTTTTATTGTTTTCCAATTGATTTTTTTGGGTTTCCCTTATATTTATGTTTAACTACAAAAAGAGAGAGGGAAAAAGCAAGAGAAATACCTGAAAGATAACTATGGGAGGAATCCCACAATGTGTGTTGGTTTTAACACCCCTAGACAAGCTCCTGGGTTAGGAATAACTCTTGTTTCAAGTGTGGTTGGCATCCGTATTTGGAAAATTGCAGTGAGTCGAGTGGCTGGAGATGGTATCGTGGGATTGCATCACCGATGACATGAAGTGTGTAGAATTGGTGGATGAAGTCAGAAGGCTGGCGGAGTTGGGTACAAAATCCTCGAATACCATTCGTGATTCATAATCATCTCTCTCCATGATGTCATTATATTAATCTTGGATAGCAACATTTGTAAATTCCAAATCAAAACTAAGATCATGCCATCGAGATTCAATCTCAATATGTTCATTTAAATGGAGCTCGGGAGGGAGGGAGGTTTAGAGGTATTGTGGGTGTAATCAGTATGACCTTCCTCTATATTAGCTGCCAATGAGGATGAAACCATGTAAGATGGGTCCAACCAAGATCGATCCTCTGAATTGGTAAGTTGGTCATCCTCAAGTGCTTGGAGATACTCATCGGTTTCACTCCAGAAAGGATCTTGGGACATAATGTCATCTAGATTTGAAACCGATTTGGTGATAGAGAATGTGTACTGGCAATCAGACACCGAGTGATGTAGCTCTTCTTCCCGTATTGGGAAGGAAATGGAAGTAAACACAATAATCTCATCCTCGTGAGAGTCATCGAGGAAGACTTCTGACACATGGTCTGGGGTTGTTGGGAAGAGGCTCTCATTGACTGCTATATTAGATTCATTATCATCTCTACGTTCAAATTTTGATCCAATCTCAAAATCAAATTCCACCATTTTATTTCTTTCAAAATCATTTCCAAATTTTCTTAGAAATTCATTAATTATCTCATGCTCAGAATTTATCACTTGATTCATAAAGCTCATTTTGATTTTTTGCAGTCAAGAATTCCAACATTATTTCACTTTCATCTTTTTGAAGATTGAATCCAATCTCAAGATCATCCCCAAAATCAATGTCTAGATCATGTCCTTCATATTCCCAACATTAAGACATCACGATTTTGTCTGAGTCAATATATCCAGCTTCTAAATCAATGCGAATTTCAATAATTACATGGTGTAATTGTGAATGACAAAAGTTAGGGATATCACCGGAGTTAATCAATTAGATATTTTGGGGCATCGACAATGTCTCTTCAAGAAATTCTTCCTCAATAATACTGAAATATAACTCATCAAAATACAACTTTGTCTTTTGAGTTAGGGAGGTTAGATCACAATCATTTGCTTTTCTCTTAGTTACTCCTTTTTCCAAATTCCCCCCATGTGTATCCTCACAATTAGCGAAAAATGTAATCAAGAATCCTCATGGAGCATAGTTTTCATATTCAGATCATGTTGACCTATTGTAGTTGTGTCATATGTCAAGTTATTGGTCAGAAATGGAGTTTGATTTCTTGGGAAGGTCCCTGTGGTGTCCAAGGGATATATGATCGACTAAAATCCTTGAAATGATACCTTTCATGAATAGAAGGTTCCAAAAAACCATGTGATGTGGAAGAGGATAAGAGATATATAGATTGAGTGAAAGATAAAAATTCATCCATGAGAGAGTTGTCATGGAGGATTGTCACAATCTGATTGCATGTAGAAGGGGAAACTAGTAGCTTGGTCAGTTTGCTTTTTGATTGAATAATTCTTTCCTTTTGTGTTCTTGGTCCTCTTTATATTTGTTTACTAGATCCAAGACTTCATCAATCTCATTTTTAATTGACAATAGGATAAGAGGGTTGTATCGGGGAGGAAATCGTTTTCTATCCTCCATATGATTCTGTGCAATAGCCCAATTTAACTTCATTTTATGGTGCATAACATCAAGGATAACTTGAATTCTTTCCATGATTAAGGATTTTCAAGTATACACAAAACAAGACCGATTCACCAACACACGCGAGTTGCTGCATAAGCAGTTATCTTTTCAAAATTTAATTTATTGTTCACAAAAACTCAAGAACACAAAAAGATTGACCTAAAATCTATTTGTATATTTAAGGACTGTCCTGAATTCCTATGACTATTTGTATCCACTTTTAGCTAGTATGGGTGCAGGTATACATACCGTAGAAATGTTACTAGTATTTCTTGAGGACGTTGCCAAATGCGATGTCCTTTAATCACCCATTTTGCTAAGGTTCTCTCATTGAAAAGTGGCTAAACGTTTTAAATTCAGTAGTCAAGAAACCTACATAGGATTTTTGGCTCTGACCTAGTATTCAGTTTGTGCATGTTCAATTGTGTATAAATGTGAAACACTTAAAGCACTTTAGATTGCTTTCGTCTAAGCTACACGATGACTTTCTGAAGCTTATTTGATTAGGCAAGCAACTCAATTGTGATCTTGTTTAGTTGGTGAGTAGAGGGACAAAGATCCACATAGGTGAATGCAGTAGAGGAAGTTGATTTTATGATTTTCAGGAATATTTTTAATTAAAAAAATACATGCAAATGCAAGCACCTAGAAATGTCTAAGTGATTGGAAAGATCTTACAGTGTGGTATGTTGGATCCAAAATACGACCAAAAGAGAATGAGAGAGAATAAGAGTGCGCGAGATAGATCCACTTTTTTTGAATTTTTTATCTGCAATTAAATACAAATGAAATTAAATTACAAAATTAAAATAAAAAATAAAAATGCCAAAATAAATTGTGAAAGTTGTCGAGTCCCCAACAACAACGCCAAAATGGAGACGCAAATTTTCGGTGCGCTAAAAGTGCATTTTTGTGCGTGGTTGTGTGCACACGTAAAAATGAGATAATCAGACAATTTTTATTTAACTACATGACAACATATATTAAATAAAGTATAGGGAAAGTAGATGATCAATCCATAGGGACTCAGACATTTTATGCGATTTTTTATTCTATTTACATGGGCATTTTGACTTTATTGAACCAAACTAAATCCTAATTTTCTTTTTATTTACAAAGTCATAAATGTGTAAAACTATTGTCACTAGGTTCTAGACATCATAAGGATCACCCAAGATTTTTTTTTGGGAATTTTCAGATTTTTCTACCATTTTATGTAATTTTTGGAGTGCTAGTGGCATTTGTGTATTTTTTTAAGAAACCTAGGGGCTTGAATGCAAATAAACAGAAAGTTAAGGACTTGATTGAAATTACTGAAAACTAGAAGAATATAATTGAAATTTACCAAATAAAAATTACTTTAGGGAAAATGGCAGAGAAAGAAATAAGTTTTCAGGAAATTACAAGAAGGTCCCTAGAGGATTGAAAAATAATTAGGAAAAACTTGAGCAAATAAAATGCATCTTATGCAGAATACAAAAATAGAAAATGGAAAAGTTGCAAAAAAAGATCAAGATTTTAGGAATTAAAACAAGGGCCAAAAAAATTAAAAAACTTAAACAAAAAGAAATTTAGGACCCCTTCTTCTTCATTGGGCGGTGGAGGAGGCCAACGATGGAGGGTAACATGTCCCGTAGAGGGTGGTGAGCGGAGAGCGGTGCGACAACATGAGAAGGTGGTAGGAGGACAATGACGATGGCCAGTGGGGCACGAAGAAGGAGGGGGAGGTGCAGCCCCGTGACAGGTTCCAAACCCTGGATGGGTTCCTGAATATGGAGCTGAAGCTCCTTGCTGTTGGATCTTGATCCTCCTCCCTGTGATGCCCCCTCCTCCCTTTTGTAATTGGTGTTGAGGGAGGGGGGGGGGTGGGGTGGCGGTGGCACAGGAGGCGTGGGGGTGGCGTCGTTAGCGCGAGGAGGAGAGCAAAAAGCATAGGCTTGGAGAGTAAGAAGATGATGCTAAATGTCAACACTGACGTTAGTGCCATTTTTTTCAAAATACTGACATCTGCTATTTTGTCTTGTAACGTTTTTTTTTTCAATTTTTTTTTGCAAATGAAGAGGGAGAGGATTGGAGCCCCCTTGGGCCTCTTATAAGCTGGACCTAAATAAATGAATAAATTTGTTAGAGAACTTAACATGAGCTTGGAGCCCATGTTAAAAAAATGATGATGATGATGGAATAATTTTTTTATTAATTTTTAAATTCTTTTATAAAGAATAATATGCAAACTTTTGTATGATTTATATGCAATGAACACGAAAATCATGGAATGGAAATTATGTAATATATGAAGAAAATGCAATTGATTAAACGTGTTGTTGTTGATGATGATGAAGAAAATGCAATTGATTAAACGTGATTTTTGCTCAATAAAAGGTATAAAAACATGATAAATCATAGATTCATCACCTGCATACTAGAAGACCTAGAATAAACCTAATGTTTTAGATCACATTTGAACTGTCTCCTTCATGATTTTATCATTAAGTTTATCATTTGTTCATTTGTAGTTGGTATCGATCATATACTTCTAAAAAGCATATGTCATACATACAAATTCTTGTCATGCTTCCAAAGCATGCAATCATGCATGGAATTTGGTAGATCCCAATATCTCTTGATTGAGCTCATGTCTTCCGGTTCGGTAGTGAACATGTATGATCCCTTAGAGAGATCACATTACTTATATGACGTCATATGCACACCAGCTCACCGGTTTATAGACCTTGATTAGATCATCAACCTAATGGTCTGCCTAATGTACATACTTAGACATATAGTTATACATCTATCTACGGTCAGAGGATGCATGACTATGTCGTGACAACATACGACATAGGTCTTGGTTATCTTGATCTTGCTAAGTTAACTCTTTGACCTAACTTATATGATACCTCCGAATCTCGATTCCTATGCAGAGGACTTACATCAAGAGGTCGGTCAAATATCAGTCTTTAGAAAAGGATTTCCATCTCCTTCTCAGGCTGGAGATCCTCTCTTAATAATCATTTGACATTGCTTGATGAGTCCTCAATCTAACTATTTAGATATCATCCAAGCACCAACCTCTATGATTCAACCATTGAATCAACAACTGTATGATTATTAAGGTGGACATGGTACATAACCCTAATTGTACTATGAGACCTATTATACAAATTAGTTATTCTTCATTTCAGATTATGGAGTAAACTACAATAACATTTATTTCATAATGGCTCGCTGTGGGCTCACATGTACAATAATCTCCCACTAGACCAAGAGACATTTATTGAGCTAATTTTTAAACCCACGCTCATGCGCCAATCATATGCTATTTAGAAAAATAGCTTTGTAAGCTGACTAGTCAATCTGTTCCCAAGGGACTATGCCCAATCCTTTTACATACTTGCATATCCTCTAGTAACGGTGTTTGCATCCAATGCGAACAATGCATCTTATGCAATCAATGCTCAATATTGTTAAGTAGTTACATTGCCTTTGTCACTATAACCCGATAACTATTATAACCAGTAAATTATACCTTTATTCCTAGATATCTCCATCTCCTCAGATTAAGACATAGTCTTAAGTCTAGTAAAATATTTGTACGTAAGATATTTTGGATCACTATCTATAAAGTCTTAATTTCTTAACGAAAACTTTGAGATTACTATCTCAAAAGTCTTGCACCAATGAAGATGTTGATTATTACTGCAATTAAGTATTTTATCTCCATAGTAGGATTGGAAACATTTTACTACTCCCACGGCATGGCAGACATCTGGTTTTTTGTACACATCTGGTATACACTGAGCTTCCCATAGATAATGCACTAGGGTATGCAGCTTTGGCATTCACATCCTCAACTCTTTGAGGTGCTATCCCTTTAGATAGGTCACTACCATATCTTAATGGAAAGAAGCTTTCCTTGGAGTTTTCCAAAAAATAGAATATGTCCAAGGCGTACAATTAATGTGATGGTCCCAATGCCCTCTCCTCTTTGTTTACGAATAACTTCATAACAAAGATATAAGAGGCATCCTTGAGATCTTTTATCTTAAGTTATGGAACAACCAGATCATAAAACACTAATTATCATTCCAAATGATAAGGATTTTTTCTATATTTAGCATGATGAACCCAATGGCACTCCCACTAAGCTTCACATGGTTCATCAAGATTCTATTTGAAATCATAACCTTTGTAATTTCATCAAATCCGATGTTCCAACTATAAGAAGCATATTTGAGTCTATAGATGGAGTTCCTTAGCTTGCACCTTGCATTATTCAACAATGAAGCCATGGGGCTACTTCATAAGAATATCCTTGTTGAGGTATTCATTGAAAAATGCTATCTTGACTTCCATCTTACATATATAGTCAAGTTGTGTAGCTATAGTTAGCAATATTCTGATGGGTTTAAGCATGGTCACTAGAAAGCACGTCTCATTGCAAGCGATGTATTCTTTCTGTGTGTAGCTTTTAGCTACGAGTCATGCTTTGAAGGTTTCTACCTTCTCATCAAGTTCCCTCTTTCTCTTAAAGATCCATTTACACCCAATGAGTTTGACCCCTATAGGTGGATCCTCGAGGTTACATACATAACACTTATGTACGAAGTCTACTTTAGACTTTATTGCTAACATCCATCTTTCCATGTCCTGATTTACAGAAGCTTCATCTTATGAAGTTTGATCTTTGTCAGATTTCGCTGACACATGGAATCCATACCCTTTAATGGTCTTACCAACACATGGAACCCATACCCTTTAAGTGGTCTTACCATCCTCAAACTAGTTTGAAGAGATATGAGTTTTTCATCTTTACTTGTCCTTTTAGTTTCCAATTCTAAGAGCCTCATTATCCTCTTAGGATTCAATGAGTCCCTTTACTTCATTCTTATCTTGATTCATAAGAAAGTCATCCTCTTAGAATCATATTCTTAAAGATGAAATCTTTTAAGAATCTCAAGGTCATAAAGTAGGTATCCAATAACACCATTTATATTCGTAATTAAATATCACTCTCAAGTGCAAGATTCCAACTTTCTTGCATCCATGTTATATCACAGACCAAGCAACCCTTAAATTCTCTAGTGTCTGGCACTAAGCTTGGTTCCAAACCATGGCTCACAAGGAGTTTTGGGTTCATATTTGCATGGAATCTTATTAAGGATATATATTGCAATCTCTACTACATATATACTTAGAAACAAAGAGGTAATTATGTTAATATTCATCATTGATCAAATCTTGTCACACATGATCTAACTGCATCTCACTACAACTCTATTGAGCTGAGGTGTATTAGGAGGAGTGAGATAGGAACGATATTACTTTCTCTATAAGGTATTCCTTGAATTCATCTAATAGGTACTGGCTACCTAGGTTTGATCAACTTCTTTTCATCTTCCTTCTAAATTTGGTTCTCAACCAAAATTATGAAATCTTTGAACGATTCAAAGGTTTCTAATGGGTATAGGAAGAAATCTCACACCATGAATATTCATGTTTTTCAATGGATATCACGTATCATTAATGTTCATTGTGATACAAAGGGTCCACATACATTAATATGTATGAGGTCTTGAATACCTCAACATCTTATACCATTCCCAAAGAAGGGTGCATCCGACATTTTACTTTGAATATAATATTCACAAGTATGTAAGATTTTGAATTTTCAGACAATCTAAAGTTTAATTTCTTACTAGTCTATTGATCTCATTAATAGACTTATGTCCTAGTCTTGATGCCAAATCATTGTAATATGATATTCATCCTCCTATTAATCTTTTAAGGTTTAAATTTTCATTATTAGAAATGTTAATTAACCATTCATTAATATTCTAATTAATAGAGTCCTCTAGATCTTAAATTACTGTATGAAATATATCCATCATAACTCTTTACGATAGTTTTATTCCAGAATGTATGTCCATTTCTAACAAGTTTAGAAATAAACAATGAATATATTATAATATCTTGGTCATAGAGGCATTCTCTAAGAATGAGGGATCTCCCACTAAAAATATATAGTCTATCTATCCAATGGATATTGTTGCAACAATTGCATCAACTCCCTTATGGATGATTATTAAACTTTAATATCAAAATTTCCAATCTTCTAAAACATGTGCAACCAATTTGCAAGTGTCAATAGAAGAAGGAGATACAATTATCAAACTTTTAATCTTATCTAAAAAGTCTATATCAATGATGATATGTATATATATAATATCCCAATGCACTATCTGGATCCATCTCTAAGGTTCTTAGATAGTCTATATAGTCATAATATCAATACATCAACTTGTTGCAGTATTGGCATTCATCCAACTCTTTGTATGTCATATGTATAGAAGTCACATAAGTACAATCAACTCTTTGATTCTCCTTCTTACATGGGTCATACCCATGCTTCCACTTCACTTCCTTAACACTTAAACAACCATCGCTTAAGACAAAGGATCTCTTAAATTGAACATATCCTCAAGAGACATCAACATAAGAATATTTCAACAATTATTCTTGCTTCATCTCATTCATACAATATGAATAATATGATGCACCATGAAAGACTCGATTAGAGATAGTAGAATGATGACATTCATCATATCCATACTCATCTTAACTCAAAATAGGACTTAGGTTTAGACAGGTACTCAAACATTTTGAGTACATCATCTATTATCGAGCCACCATTCTGCATAATGCAGCAAACCATGTCATTCATGATTAAATGTTGAGAGCACATATGTTTGCCAAAACATTTTTTTGATTTTTAGGAATGATCTTGACTTACGATCATCACCGACATGTTACTTCCAAAACACACTCGATGAGAGATCAATACTTTTGAGACACACAAACCCTAGGTTGTTGTCCTATTATCTATTTAATTGTCAATCGATCATAATCATAAAAAAACTTGAACATTGCATGCACATACATTATGTATCCACCTGGAAGTACTACATCTTAATCATGGATCCAATTCATGATATTGGTTCTTTGATTGAGTATAGATTTGAGTGGATTTAATGAAGGTTATCTGAAATAAGGTAATTTGCATATATATATATATATCTTTTTATTTAGGTTACTAATATTTTAAATCAAATTTATCTTGCCTTTTAAACTCTGAAAGTTCATTCCTTTACTCACATTCAAAGTAAGAGGTATACTTAATGTTATTTCTCTAGCAAGATATGTAATCTCCTTTCTACCTTTGTTACATCCCAATTATATGAGAAATTGCAACTCAGATAAAAGTAAGCAGGAACTCATTCTGCCTTGCAAGTTCAATTTGCATTTCTCAATTCGGTCTTCAGCACCCGAGTCCACCACCCTTAAGGTGATGTTGATCCATTGTTAACTGAATAAACCATCAACATAAATAGAACTCACTATGCACAATCCAATACCGCCTCAATTATACGAGGAATCAATATTGGGCTCACTACACATACGACCTTACTCTTTTGAGAAGCAAAGAGCCCGATCCATGTGCGCTTATATGCATGATCTATTAAATTGGGTAGGCATCTCCAACATACAATTCATGGAAATGGAACTCTTTGCCTTGATGGGAGACAATGGATGTCATTTATATGTTCCTCCATATCCCATTCAAATTTTAACTAATCATTATGAATCGTATTCATTACGATTAATTCTTCCAAGGGAATTATGACTCCTTCATATTGGAGTGTTTATTTTTTTAAATTAATCTAATTAATTTAATCATATTAAATTAGTCAACAGTCCATTTCAACTAATAGACAATTAGTGTTTGCTTGATTATACTATATATTATACACCCTCACATTTGTACAATTATATTATTTCAAGTAGTTGCTTAAAGTACGCAGAGACTTCTCTTGCTACCCATCCTTGAAACAGATCAAGACAGGACGAACATATTATACTAACAGGAAGTGCTTCCACTATAGTACAGGGTACTAATTAACCCATTAGCATATCCACGACCTAAATACCATCGCTGAATCAATTCAAGACAACCAAATAGGTACAAATTGTACTAAGAAGTTTTATCGATCACATGCTATTGGTGATCAGCATGATATATATATATGTAATAATAACTCAGAAATATTAGGTATCTTAAAACACTTTTGAGATCCTAAATTTCTAAGCATATCAAGCAAACATGTTCTTTGTTTTGCATGTAAAAGTTGTCATACAACTATTGTAGGGTAAACTAGGGTTTTTGCCATGAAAATCTCATTCAATGGTCGTTGATGTTTAATCAAATATTTTCATAAAATATTAAGCATCAAATTAATCATGAAAAATTAATAATTTCCTTGATTTTCATTGAATGGTAAACACCTTAAGAAGTAGATCTTGATGATCCAATCATCATCAAATCCATCTCCACTAAATATGGACTATCTAGGGAAAACAGAGTCGGAATCACGTGAAATAAGTTCGAGCAGTTTGATTGTTTAATTCTCTACATAATTAAGGTGTTTGTTTTAGATTTCATGACAGGGAAACATTAATCAAAAATTAGTTTCTTACAGATCCGTGAATACATGCAAAATAGTTTCACTACGGGACCTTTCGAATTATAATTCATGCACTTTTGGTGCCAACAAATGGCTACTATTTTGAGTACATATTTATACATATAAATATATTTTATTATACAAAAAATTCTTTCAAACAATGCATAAACATGAGCTTTTCATTTTAACAAAAACAAGTTGAAACATGCATCATGTGCACAAACCACGAGTCCCCATGCAATCGATATGCAAAACCTTGTTCCCTTAGGGTTTGGATTATATTCAAGTACTTTAACCTGGCTATAATACCACCTTAACACTAGTGTATGGTCCTTAGTGCATCACAAAAGCATGTAGGTCACATCACTATGACCTAGGGCAACTAGTCATACTAGTTGCATCGAGTAGTGGGAATTAAAAATTTTAAATAGATTAAACCAAATGATTCAAGAACATTTCTAAAATCATTTCATAAAGATCACAATAAGCTATAGGGATACCTCTTGAAGCGTGTTTGTGATCCCTGTCTCTAAAGTAAGAGACCTCCTATCTCAAGTCTGATTCGACGAAGGTCGCAATTGCGGGCGTATGGATGAGACGCGTGCTTCCCACAATCCTAGTTGATGATCCGAGTGAGGAGTCTCTTGATTTCATCTTACAAAACCTTTACTTCTTCATGAGAAAGAAGAATCGAAGATGGAAGAATTCACTAGCAGTAGATCCGACAGCACACGGGCGTCACGACGATTGCAAGTCTCTCGAGGTCAACAATGCAGACAACCACAATGTTGAGAAAAAGAGGGAAGATGCGTGTGAGAATATGGAGAGAGAGAGCTGTTGCTCTTCAAATTGGTGTAAGTAAAAAAGGCTAGGGCTACCCTTCCTTTTATACTAAATTGGATGTCCATGGATCTTAATCCATGCGCATTCATAATCAAGGATCTAGACTATTTTGTCCTTTCAATCAATAGCCATGACTTTATTGCATAAATTTGCAACAACAATAATTAATTTTAAATAAATTAAATTGTTGAAAATAATTTACAACAAATTCAATTTAATTCAAATCAATCTCATGGGAAAATAAAGGAAAGAGGACAAGCCTCCTTCCCTTAATAGAGTGAACATCCATACATGGAGTCGGACTCCATGGCGTCCACTCTCTTAAAGGGGAAGGTGGCTCTCTTCTTCCTTAAATAAGAGATCTCATCTCTCCAAATATTCCACACGTGCAACAATTTTTATTGCAAAATTATTCACCAAAATAATTCCAAATTATTTTGTGATAATTTCAATCATGTCATTGATAATTATGAATCACATTTATACATCCAATATAAAATGTAAATTGCAATTACAATTAATTGTTCAATGTGAACCCAATTCACATTAACATTTAATTTGTAAATACTATTTACAATTAAATCTCTTCATCATATTATAAATCATATTTATAATATTTATGATTATTATGGATAGTGATATCTATCTTAATCATATCCTTGATAATTAAATCATATTTAATTATCTTATATGACTATTTTCATGAGCCCAAATAATATGTATTATATCGATATTATTCATAATAATTAAATCATATTTAATTATCATTTTTCCTCAAGGCTCAGATTCATTATCAACAATAGAATTATTCTTGAATTCCTTCAAGAATAATGCGCTTTCTCCGCAGATACTTGGAGATAAGAACATGGCTATTGCACATTCCATGTATATTGACTTAGATATTGACATCATATCTCAAATCCAGATCAAGGTAACCTCTCAGAGACGTTTGATTAAATCAAACTACAAATCTAATCTTCTCGTTGTAGTTGAATCACATTCAAATCAATGTCCAACATTTGGACTAAGATTGTATTACTAATCTATTTAGAGGAGTCACTAAAATCTAAACATATTTCACCATTTCCTTTGAATGGATGTGACATAGTTCTATAATTTTTTATGATCATATCACCCTTTGAGTATTCTAATACCTATACATCCTTCATACTAGAAGTCCTAGAATAAACCTGAAGTTTTAGATCACATTTGAACAGTTTCCTTCAGGGTTTTATCATTAAGCTTCTTATTTGATCGTTGGTAGTTGGTATCGATCATATACTTTTCAAAAGCATATATCATACATACAAATTCTTGTCATGCTTCTAAAGCAAGACGACCATGCATGGAATTTGGTAGATCCCAATATCTCATGAGTGAGCTCATGTCTTCTAGTTCGGTAGTGAACCTATATAATCCCTTTGAGAGATTGCATTACTCATATGCCCTCGTATGCACATTAGCTCGTTGGTGTATGGACCTTGATTAGGTAATCAACCTAATGGTCGACCTAATGAACATACTTAGGTATACAATAATACATCTATCTCCGGTCAGAGGATGTGTGCCTATATCGTGATAGCATATGACATAGGTCTTGGTTATCTTGACCTTGTTAAGTCAACTCTTTGACCTAACTTATATGACAACTCTGAATCTCTATTCCTATGCAAATGACCTGCATCAAGAGGTCGGTTAGATATCAGTCTTCAGAGAAGGATTGCCACCTCCTTCTCAGACTGGAGATCCTATCTTAGCAATCATTTCACAGTGCTTGATGATTCCTCAATCTAACTCTTTAGGAAGCACCAACCTATTTGATTCAACCATTGATGATTATTAAGATGGCTATAGTACATAATCCTAATTGTTAAGGGATCTATTATGCAAATTAGTTATTCTTCATTTCCGATTAAGGAGTGAATTGCATTAACATTTATTGCATAATGGATTGTCATGGGAACACATGTCCAACATAGGGCCCTTTATTGTAAAAAATGTACGTGACAATGTCAACATCATCATATCCGGGTTGTCAATTGACATACAACCATTCATTGTAAACAAACAATTGTTGGAGTCATACATAGAGCATGATACATTTCTGTTCCTTGTGGATTCGATACACATGGCACTTGAAGATGAGATTCTAGATGTAGAAAGATCGGACACATGAGCTTCAAAAACATCTTTTATTTTCTTCTTTTCTTCTTTTTCCATTTCTTTCACACCTCCAGTTTTTCATTCATACCATTCATCTATGCTATATTCAGGATATACTTCATCCTAAGTATGGGGGGGGTGAGTGTATTTAGGTAATTCTTTATTTTACTTCTCGCTTGTCTCTCAACTTGTTGATATTTCTTTTCTATACTTAGGGAGATTTCACCCTAAGTATTGGGGAGACAAGACGAGTCGTTGAGTATTTTGTACATTGTCACCCTCGATCATCCCCCGTTAATGTACAGTCTGCTATAGTTAGGATTAGTTGATCCTAAGTATAGGGGGGATGATCAACTTCTCACTCTTTCATTTTTGAGTTGTTATAGTATAGATTTATCTATACTCAACACAAGTTATGTTTTCCTTTCTGCTCTTCGATCACTATGAGGATATAGTTCATGCTAAGTATAAGAGGGTCTTATATACTCTGTATATACTTTAACCATAACTCGTACTTTTGTCTTTTTAATAATGCAACTTTAAAAATAAGGGGTAAGGGTGTAGAATTCAAATACATAATGATTCTTTTTTAAATATGATTAAATAAAATGGTTTAAAAATCTTTTGTAAAATGATTTGAAAATGGTTGTAAACTATCTTGAAAAATCTTTTAAAACCATTTAGATAATCTTTGTAAAATGTCTTCAAACCTTTGTACAAATTTTGTATGTAAATTTTTATAAAATTGGTTTTAGTTGTTTGAATAAAATCTTTTGAAAAATTACTTTGTAAATGATTTGGAAAATGATTTTGAACTACTTTGAAAAATCTATTTATACCTTTGAAAAATCTTTGCAAAATGATTTTCAACCTTTGTAAATATTTGTAAAAACTATTTGCAAAATAAAGTTTTTAAAATATTTGAAAATGTTTGCACAAATATTTTCAAATGTTTTTAGAACACCTTGTATATAATCGTATAAATAGCAACTCAAATATAATTCTTTATAAATCCTTGTATAAAAAAATATAAATAACAACTTACATTTAATTTGTTTATATTTGTGTACAAAATCCCATGTAAAATTTACAACCAACCTTTGTAAATAAACACTCACTCCCGTGTAAATATTTGCATATATACCATGCACTAACCTTTATTAAAAACCCATAAAATCTAAAAAATTTCAAAACCCCACAAGAATTTGCAAAATATTTTCAAAATTGCATAATTTTTTTGAAAATTCCATAAAAAGTTCAAAATAAAAAATGTACTAAAAAATATTTGCATCGACATTTACATCTTTCAGAATGATAATGACAATTGAATTGGTCTAAGTAAAATCCGAAGATTGGAGCTTGGTTGGACCTTAATCCACTTAATCACATGAACCTTTTATGAACTGGAATTAAGGCTCTTCAGGTATGCTAGACTTAATTCTTTGAGACCACAGGACTGGGTTCAATGTCATCTTGACTTCTTAACTAGAATTTTTTGAGACACATGTAGGACTCTTAAATATAGTGGCCTAACTTGGACACACACATATTATACTTTGCTCAATATAGTTGGAGTGGTGAGGGGGTTGGATTTTCTAGCACAAGACACATGATGGAAACATAAATAACCACTCTATGTGGACAGTGCCCCCCAACCCAATCCAATAGCGACAAGGTCTAAAGATATGATGCTGTGGGTTGTAATAAAGCTTCAAAAGCAGGATTGTCATGGATATACTATTGTATATAGTAAAAAAATGCAAAATCACAAACTTCAAAAAGAATATATGGGTAGAAATTAAAGAAAAATCAGTTCCCGTCAGAGTATGTATTCAATAAGCAAGGCTTATGCTTCAAAGTCAAAGATTTTATGGATGCCTGCATCTGGATGACTTGGCTACACTAGTCAAGCTTTCAAGGACAGGTAGCTACACTGGCTACTATACATTCTCTTCTATGTCCCCTCTTCTAGACCTAATTGTACTCAAACTTAAAAGGGAATACCTCACTCCTCATGGAAAGAGTTGCTGGATTGGGGAATTAGGTTCACCATGTTGGAGAAGACTCTCTTTGTCATTTTAGATGTGGGGAGCTACATATCACTTACAATATTGATGAATACCCATTCATGCACCTTTATTCCTTTATTTTATCTTTAAAACCCTAGGTAAATACATGTAAATAGAGCTAACTTGTGCAAATTAATTTTCTCACTGTTGTCTGAAAATAGTGCATAAATATCTATATTTAAATATAAAATAAATAAATAATGAAAAGAAAAGAAAAAATAAAGGAAATAATGTAAATACTGAATGACCCTAAACTCCGAGACTAATTCAATATTGACTTGGTCAACAAGGAATAAAGTAGGGGAAGATAAGGGCAAATAAATACTGACAAAATAAAACTATCACCTAGAAACCCTAGGTGCCTCATACACTACATATATAGATGAAACTTACACTAATTTTTACATACCATTATACACCTCAAATAAAGATATTTTCAATACAAAACATGTACACAAAAATGTATAGAAAAATACAAACATTATTACACGTAAAAACAAGGTACAGTGTGATTGGGAGACACATGTGAAAAAGCTGCAAACATAATTTCATAAATCAATATCTTCGCCATATGAAATCAAAATTAGCCAAACTCAGCTTTATTATACTCTAAATTAAATTATCTATCTAATGAAAGTGATTTCATTAAAATTGGAGTTAAGATACAAAAGTTGGATTTTTGGGTCCCATTGAATTATATACCTACACATTTTTATTCATTTAATTCATTCTTTACATTTTTACACTTTTTATGTTCTTAAAAATTTGTAAATATTTTTTTAAACATATTTAAAACATAAACATAAAAAACCATTAAAAACACATTAAAATAAATAATGTAATTTAATATACATGTATCTTATACCTATGTTATACATACTTATACTTATTTAAGTATACAAATAAACTCAAGAAAATAAACTAAAAATATGTAAATATGTATTTAAATATATTATAATTATGTACATAAAATAATAAAATATAAAATACAAAATAAAAATCATACACTATATATAGGTATTTATACATATAAGTATACTAGTAAAAATTAACATATAATAAATAAGTTGATAAAAATAAAAAAATAAAAAAATAGTACAAAAAAACAAGAAACAACTTTCATTTTTTAAGAAAAAAAATTAAAAAATCATTTGTTATTTTATTTTCCTTCTATTTCTATTTCTATTTTGTCTTCTTCTGGCCTACATGAACAATGGGAGAGGGGTCCGAGTTGTCCTCAATCAGCTCCCTGGCCTCCCTAGCCCTTTTGCTTGTCAGACGCTGACTATGGCTCTTCAACCTATTTTAGCATTCACTACATTGAACGAATCGTCTCACCCATTTCATGAAATTTCTTCCTTGATCTTTGCTATTCCACTCCAAACCAAATCCTTGGTCAATCTTGCATCGATCATCATCAATACCCTAGGTCTTTAGAGCTCATTCATTACTACCATCAAACAAAACCTCAAGCTTTGATTCAAATTTTGATCCATCTTCCAATGATCAATAGGTCAATTCCTATCGATCATATGCTTTCCAAAATTTGATCGATAGCTGCAAACCTCATTGTGATTTGATAGGTATGATATGTGCTTTTGGAAAGCATATGATTGATACCAACTTCCAATGATCAAATGAGAAATTTATTGATAAAACCCTGAAGAAGACAATCTAAATACGATCTAAAACTTTGGGTTTATTCGAGGTCTTCTAGTATGTAGGATGTATGGGTATTAGGAATACTCGAGGGTGATGTGATCATAGACGATTGTGTAATCATGATGCTTCCATTCCATGGGAGTGATGATACATGTTTGTATTTTAGTGAATCCTCTCAATAGAGAGGTAATATGATCTTAGTCTAAATGTTGAACATTGATCTGAATATGATTCAGATGCAATGAGAAGACTAGATTTATGACTTTGATTTAATCAAGCATCTATGAGAGGTCCCCGAGATTTGGATTTAATATATGATCTCAATATCCAAGTCACTATACACGGAACATACAATTGCCCAGTCCTTATCTCCAAGTATCCGTGGAGAAAGCACACTATTCTTGAAAGAGTTAAAGAATAATTCCATTGATGTATTATATATATATATATATATATATATATCTGAGCATTGAGGAATTGATAATTAGAAGTGACTTAATTATTATGAATAACATGAATGTGATTCATATTATTCGGACACATGAGAATGGACATACAAGATAACTAAATATGATTTAATTATCAAGGATATGAATAATGTGGATATCTCTACCCATATTAATCATGAATATTATAAATGCATTTTATAATACATTAGTGAGAGTTAATTGCAGTTGGTATTTATGAATAAAATGTTGATGCGGATTGGATTCACAATGGATAATTAATTGTAAATACAATTTACATTTTATTTTGGATATGTGACTATGATTCACAATTTCTCAATGGTATTATTGAAATTATTAGAAAATATTTTTATGACTAATTATGCAACAAATGTTGTTGCACATGTGGGATTTTTTGGAGAGATTCGGAAACTCATCAAATAAAAAAAGAGAGCCACATTCCATATTTATGGAGTGGACGACCATGGAGTCTCACTCCATCACTCCAACACAATTGAGCTATAGTGACCTTTTTTTTCAAATTTGTCACTAAATTAGCTATTGTTATATATATAACGATGACATTATTTATGGTGAATGAATTTTCGTACTTGAAATTAGATACGAATAGTGTATCTGTCGCTATATCATTAGCAATGGTCCATGTAGCGACGTTTACCTGTTTTTATTTTTCAAAATATCAACAAATTGTCAATATTTTTTTAGTTCAAAATTTAGCGATGATTAATTAGAAGTGTGAAAAATAACAACGGATAAGCATCACTATGTAGACCGTTGCTAATGATATAATGATGGATATGATATTCATGGCTAATTTCAAGTACGAAAAATCATTTCGTAACGAATAATATCGTCATTATATATTTAACAACAACTAATTTAGTGACAGATTTTGAAAAAAAACACTACTGTAGCTCAATTTGTTGTAGGGCATGTATGGTCGTCCACTATATAAGGAGAAAGGGGCTTATCTCCTTCCTTTATTCCCTTATAAGATTTATTTCAATTGAAATTAAATGTGTTGGAAATATATTTAAAATATATTTGATTTCTTTCAAATTGATAATTTGTTGTTGCAAATTTATGCAAACAAATCATGGCCATTGATTGAAAACACAAAAAATCTCAACCATTGATTTTATGTTCCCATGGATTATGATCCATGGACATCCATGTTAGTATAAAAGGAAGGATAGCCCTGTCCTCTTCTACATCAAAAGAGCAACAAAACTCTCTCTCTCTCTCCATATTCTCATAGATGTCATACTCTCTCTCTCTCACTCAACATGTGGCCATCCATATATTGATCTAGAGATGCCTGTAGTCATCATGACGATGTTATGTTGTTGGATCGACTACTCGTGGATCTCCTCCATCTTCAATGCTTCTTGCTCGTGAAGAAGGCATCTGATTTCTTGAGATGAAATCAGGAGACTTCATGCTTGGATCATCAACATGGATTGCGGCAAGCACGTGTCTCATCAACATGCCCACAAGTGCGATCTTCGTCAGATTGTACTTGAGACATGAGAATCTCTTAGTTTAGATATTGGAGATCGCAACCATGCTTAAAGAGGCATTCCTTGAACTCATTTGTGATATAGATGAAATGATTCGAGAAGTGTTCTCGGATTATGTGGTTTCATCCCTTTCATTTTTTAAATTCTGCTACCCCAAGCACTAGTGCTACTAGTCGCTCCCGATCACATATGACGTGATCTTCATGCTTTCGTGATGCACTAAGGCCTAAGCCCTAGCCTTCACCTTGTTTCCATTATTCTCGATTGTTGATCGACCATCCGATCACCCCCATATCTTGATCACTCCATATTCTTTCGCCCCTCTCCATTTTCACCTTAGATCTCGCTAAGATCTGAGAGATTGATGATCCTCCTTCACCTCTCGCCGGAGCACCTCTGCCGCATCCATTCCACCATATTTTTGAGCAGCTAACAGCTCGATGAGATTTGCCCTTGACCCTGGAGTCTTCCTATGCAGGTAGGGGCCCCAGTCTTTGTGGTTCAATCCCTACTGCTTGAGCATTATACAGATCTTCTGTAGGGTATAACAAATTTTAGCTCACCCGCATTTACTTGCTTAATCATTGTTGTGGGTTAAGTGTTGATTGACTTTGGTTGTTGAGTGCTGAGAGTCAAGAGAGGTGTAGATACAACGATTGCTGGATCTGACTTGTCGGACACAACATGCCCTCCAAGACCGAACGTTAGGTATCTCATCAAAATGATTCAACAAATGGCACTGTTGTCGAGGAACATCAGTTTATAGAGCATATAGTAGACGCTTAGATCATTTTCCATCATTTCATTTCGTTATCTATTTTTATCTCTTTATTTTTTTATATGAGAATATTATGACCATCGTCTTGTTTGAATTTTTTGCGAGGGCCTGCTTATTGAGGGAGGATTTCCTTGGAAATTCTACGCACATGAGAGCTACAGAAACCGGTGGTTCTTTTCCCATCCGTAGAAGAGTAGAAGAGGACACAAAAAGACAAGCATGATTTTAAGATCTTGAGATTATTAAAATATTTCATCTATAAGAAAATGATTCTAAGAGGATGACTTTTTTGAGAATCAAGATAAGAATGAATTAAAGGGACTCATTGAATCTTAAAAGGATAACAAGGTTCCTAGAACGAAAAACTAAAAAGACAATTAAAGATGAAACACTCATACCTCTTCAAATTAGTTTTAGGGTGGTAAGACCACCTACTGTGTATGGATTCCATGTGTCAGATAAGTCTGACAATAATCGAACTTCATTTGATGAAGCTTCTATAGATCATGACATAGAAAGATGGATGTTAGCAATAATTTCTATGGTAGACTTCATGCACAAGTGTTGTGTATAGACCCTCGAGGATCCACCTATAAGGGTAAAATTTGTTAGGTGCAAATGGATCTTCAAGAGAAAGAGGGAACCCGATGAGAAGGTAGAGACTTTTAAAGCACGACTCGTAGCCATGAACTACACACAGAAAGAAGAAATCGCTTGCCATGAGACTTGCTTTCTAGCGACCATGCTTAAACCCATCAGAATGTTGCTGCTAACTGTAGCTACACAACTTAACCATGACATCAGTAAGATGGAAGTCAAGAGTGCATTTCTCAATGAATACCGCAACTAGGATATTCATATGAAGTAGCCCCATGGCTTCATGGATGAGGAATGCAAGGTGTGCAAGCTAAGGAACTCCATCTATGGATACAAATAATCTTCTTGTATTTGGAACACTAGATTTGATGAAATTATAAATGTTATGATTTCAGTTAGAATCTTGATGAACCATGTGAAGCTTAGTTGGAGTGCCACTGTGTCCATCATGCTAAATATAGATAATATCCTAATTATTTGGAAAAATATAAGGATGATAATAAGTGTTTTATAATATGGTTCTTCCATACCTTGAGATAAACGATCTCAAGGATACCACTTAGATCTTAGTTCTGAAGTTGTTCAAAAGCAACGAGAAGAGGGTATTGGGACCGACACATTAGTGGTACACCTTGGACACGTTCCATTTTTTGGAAAATCCCAAGGAATGCTTCCTTCCCTTTAAGATATGGTATTGACCTATCTGAAGGGATATCACCTCAAAGAATTGAGGAAGTGTATGCTAAAATCGCTTGCCAAACTGCTTGCCCTTGTGCATCAGTTACGAGAAGCCTGGTGTATGTTAGATCTGTACAAAAGACAAATGTTTGCCGTACAGTGGGAGTATTAAACCACTACTAATCATACTACGGAGATAATTCACTTATTTGCAGTAATAAAGACACCTTCAAAGATCACAATATTTTTGAGGTAGTGATCTCAAAGTTTTATCTTCAAGAACTCAAGGCTTTATAGATAGTAATCTAAAAGTTCTTAACTACAGATGCCTTAAAAGACAAGATTGGGTCTTAGAGTTTAGATAGAGTTTGACATATTGGTTATAATGATTATTGAATTGTAGTGTTAAAGACACTATAATTGCTTTAACAAAATTGAGTATTGTTTGCATAAGATGCAATATTCGCACTGGATGCGAGCACTGTTAATGGGAGATATGTAAATTTGTAAAAGGACTTGACATAGTCTTTCAGGAACTGAGTGAATAGTAGGCTTATCATGCTATTTTTCGAAGTATCTTATTATCATCACATGCGTGTAGGATTAAATAATAGTTCATTAATGACTTTTTGAGCTAGTGGGAGATTGTTGGACATGTGAGACTACAATGAGCCATTACGCAATAAATGTTATTGCAAATCATCCCCTCATCTAAAATGAAGAATAACTAATTTGCATTATAGGTCCCTTAATATAGTTAGGGTTATGTACCATGACCATCTTAACGATCATACAATTGTCGATTCAAATGTTGAATCATAGATGCTATCGCTTGGATGATATCTAAAGAATTAGATTAAGGACTCATCAAGCACCATCAAGTGATTATTAAGAAAGGATCTCCAGCATGAGAAGAATATGTTAATTCTTCTCTAAAGGCTAATATCTAACCGACCTCTTGATGAAGGTCCTCTACATAGGAATAGAGGTTCGAAGGTGTTAGATAAGTTAGGTCAAAGAGTTGACTTAACGAGATCGAGATAACCAAGTCTTATGTTGTATATCATCATGATATAGGCACGCATCCTCTGACTAGAGACAGATGTGGTACTATATGTTTGAGTACGTACATTTGGCAGACTGATAGGTTGATGATCTAATCAAGGTCTATACACCAGCAAGCTGGTGTGCATACAAGGGCATATGAGTAATACAATCTCTCAAAGGGATCATACAAGTTTATTACTGAACAAGAAGACATGATCTCACTCATGAGTTATTGGGATCAAATTCCATGCACGGTCATCTCACTTTGGAAGCTTAACTGAATTTCTAGGTTTGATATATACTTTTGGAAAGTATTTGATCAATACCTAGGTTTAATATATAATTTTAGAAAGCATATGATCGATACTAACTACCAATGATCAAATGAGAAATTTAATGATAAAACCCTGAAGAAGAAAGTCTAAATAAGATCTAAAACTTCAGATTTATTCTAGGTCTTCTAGTATGCAAGATGTACGGGGATTAGGAATACTCGAGGGTGATGTGATCGTAAACAATTGCATAACTGTGATGCTTCCATTTCGAGGGAGTAATGAAACATATTTGGATCTTAGTGATTCCTCTTAATAGATAAGTAATATGATCTTAGTCTAAGTGTTGGACATTGATTTGAATATGATTCAGATGTAATCATAAGATTATATATATGATGAATAAATGATCCATTAACTTTTCTAGTACATTTTGTCTTAAAACCATAATAAATACATATAAATATGAATTAATTTCCACATTTTATAAAAATATCTCACGAATAAAATGCACATTTATGCATCAAAAACATGTAAATAAATAAGATTAAAAAGAAAGAAAAAAAGAGAGCGGCAGACTGTAAATATATATATGTACAATATGATAATTAAATATAAATATAACTGAATATATATTTATATAACCTAACTTCCGAGACCAAGTCGGCATGGGTTGGTCGACAAACAATAAAGTAGGGGGAGATAAAAAAGAAAACAACAAAAAGAATGAATTATGTACATAAAACATTATCCTTATTTATTCATTATTTATCAAAACTTCAATGATTTTTAATTAATTCATTTATACATACTTTTCACCAAAATACTTTTATGTATTCATAAAAATGTATATAAAAATACAAAAATCATAAAAAACAATTCAACCTGTATATATGCTAAGAAATCCAGCTTTCAATTTGTCAATTTCTCAAGTTTCGAACATCATAACTTCTTCATACGAATTCCAATTTCACTCTAATCACCTTTAAAGCTCATAAAATAATATTTTCTAATTAATGAAGGTGATTCCAGTAAAATTGGAGTCCATTTGCAAAACGTCTATTTTCGGACCTAATGATAACTAGGTTTCTTGGCTATTTATTTTATTCTAAACATACTATTTACAATATCATAGATTCATAATTTTTAATTATTTTCTTGATCTTGCAGATTATCTATAAAAGTTTAAGAACTAAAAACAATTACTTAATATTTTAAATAATTCAGAAATCTTAAATTATAAACGAATTTGGACTAAGGATGAGATACCCGTATTTATTAATATGTACAAATTAATTTATTAAAATCCAAAAAATTCATACAACTCATATTTATGATTATATTAATTAAGAAAATATAAAAATAATAAATTATTTATTAAATTATTAAACTAAAAATACAAAAACCTATTTATTATGTACACTATATATGTATTTTTTAATAATATATTTATATTTTATAAAATATATAATATTTATAAAAGTAAATTACATCATAATTGATCTAAATTAATTATTTACACTTTTTATTTTTATACCTTTTTAAAATACAGTTATCTATTATTTAATGTATATTTATTAATCTCATTAATATTTTTGCCATTGTGGTGTTGACACGTGTCAACACCACAACCATCTTCAATCTTCAAGAAGTTGTTGCAGCTTCTGTTTCAACTAGCCAAGCTCATGTAATTATTCTCGTCGATTTTTACAACCAAATCCATATCTTAATCCTCCATTCTACTTCCCTAACCACCTAGATTAATGCCTACCCTTGGATCTATTCCTACCCATCTTCGATCACTCTATTTAATGATTTAAAGACCATTGATCAAAACAAATCATCCCTAACAAATTGATACTGTGACCGTCAACCTACTATCTCGACATTGCTCTTCCTCGCTCCGGTCGTGACAAGGCGATAGGTCTGATTCATGTGGAAGGTGGAACGATGGAGGAAGGTTCCAAGGTCTTAACCGACCTTACTTCACCACCAGCAGTGGCGGAAAGCTTCGAAAATCACCACCCGCCTAGCGAGCATCGAGGGTCTGAAACCCTCAATCCCAAGTGAACCCCAGTTCACCCCTTGCATTTCTCAAGTTTCATGTCCCATTAGCTCATTTAATAACACAATTAGAATCATTTAATCATCATCTAAAATTTGTACCTCAAATCCATCAGTCAAATCAATTCATATCCACCCAATTTTGTTATGAAATACCATCTTCCTGGAACCATATTTGAGCTGCAATTTCATCCTATTTATTAGCCAATTACTTTCTGAATCATGTAATACATCTTTATTACAGGTCCTTTAGCATCATCTGCAGTTCATCCACTTTCATTCTTCATATGGAGTCCATCGTCTTTGCTGATTAAATTCATCGATCAACAGAGCAACATTCATCTAGGTTCCAAACCCTAGCTGGATTTCCACTGCCGCCACATCCTTCCTCGTAGGCCCTCACCGTAGATGAGCTCGAAAGGGGATGGTGCAATTTTGTGTACCCGGATATCAAGGAAGAAGAAACCCAGTTGCCAATGCTCGCGCGAATTAGGGAAGAACCAAGATAAGAACACGGAGCACAGAATTGCACCACATGTCCTTAAGGGGACAACCAGATCCGATGCTGCAATCTAATACTAAATGTAGATCTACGAAAGGGTGTAAATTTTTCATAAAATCCCAACGCCTTCTAGCATTTTAATCGTGCCCTAGAAGATTTTTAGTATTGTATTTAGGTTCCCATGCTGGGACCTAATGGCAAAGGTTCCATATATTTTCTCGCAATTAGGTCACGATTGCAGCATCATGACCTAATTGCGATTTTAGGTCACGAAATTTAAAAAAAACAAAAAAAAGTTGGAAAAAAACCATGTTCTACTTGCACGTCCTTTTCTCTTTCCGTGGAAAGAAGAGAAATTAACGTGTTGTTTGCATAATAAGCAAAAAGTAACAGTGGAATTGAGGTGATCTATTAAGATTTCGTCAGAAACAGAGACTCCTAGGCCCTCCATCCAGACGTCATTTTTTTAACGGTCGCAGGATTTTTTAAATCGGCATTGTTTGGATGGAGGCCGTAGGAGTCTCCGTTTTTGATGAAATTTTAAAAGACTGTTAGAGGGATATAATTATGAATATACAAATTTTTATTTTCCAAAAAAATAAAAAAATGAGGGGAAAATAGGGGTGGGAGTAGCCAAGTTGGCTACTCCCTGGGGGCAGCCCCATTTTACCCATTTACTAATGACATGATTGAAATTATCACAAAATAATTTGGAATTATTTTGTTGAATAATTATGCAACAAATGTTGCTGCACATTTTGGAGAGATTTTGGAGAGATTTTGAATCTTACCAAATTAGAAAAATAGAGCCACATTCCATATATATGAAGTGGATGGTCATGGAGTCCCACTCCATGTATGTTCGACCACTCTATAAGGGGAAAGGGGCTTCTCTCTTTCCTTTATTCCCACATAAGATTGATTTGAATTGAAATTGAATGTGTTGGAAATATATTTACAAATTATTTAATTTATTTCAAATTTATAATTTATTGTTGCAAATTTATGCAACAAAATCATGGCCACTGATTGAAAACACAAAACAATCACAATCATTGATTTTGTTTTCCATGGATTGTGATTAATGGACATCTAATTTAGTATAAAAGGAAGTGTAGCCCTAGCCTCTTCTACTAGACCAAAAGACCAACAAAACTCTATCTCTCCATATTCTCATATCCATCCTCTCTCTCTCTCTCTCTTTCTCTCAACATGTGGCCGTCCATATATTGATCTAGAGATGCCCACAACCATCGCGATGCCATTATGTTGCGGGATCGACTACTCGTAGAACTCCTCCATCTTCGGTGCTTCTTGCTCGTGAAGAAGGCGTCGGATTTCTTTAGACGAAATCAGGAGACACTAATCTTGGATCATCAACATGGATTTTGGGAAGGACATTTCTCATCAACATGACCGCAAGTGTGACCTTCGTCAGATCGGACTTGAGACAGGAGAATCTCTTAGTTTAGAGATTGGCAATCACAATAATTCTTCAAGAGGTATTCCTTGAACTCGTTTGTGATATAGATGAAAAAAATTCAAGAAGTGTTCTCGTATCATGTGGTTTCATTGCTTTAAATTTTTTAAATTCCCTTGCCTCGAGCAAATAGTGTGACTAGTCGCTCCCGATCGCATATGATGTGATCTTCATGCTTCCGTGATGCGATAAGGCCTATCCTTCACTTGTTTCCATTGTTCACGATTGTTGATCGACCATCCGATCACCTCCATAACTTTACAACTCAATATTCTTTTTCCCTGATCCATTTTCACACCAGATCTCACTTAGATTTGAGAGATCAATGATCCTCCTTCGCCTCTCGTCAAAGCACCTTTGCCGCATCCATTCCATTATCATTTTGAGTAGCTAACGGGTCGGGGAGCTTCATCCTCGACCATGGAGTCTTCCTGTGCATGTAGAGACCCTAGATGACCCCTTTTGGGTTTGATCCCTGGTCAGAAGCTCCAGGTTCCTGAAACTTCATCGATCTTATGGACCTTCATTGTTGAGGTCTGGATCCATCTAAGACCTCGGTCACTGCAGAATCACCCAAGGAGCATTTTGAGCCATCCAGTAGCCCAGGAGATCCTCGGGATCAGGTGTTTTTCCTGATCAGATCTTGCCCAGTCGAGCCTTCTTCCCTATTCTTCCAGACCTACTCCCAATCATTGGATCAAGAACAAGTGCCAGGTGTAGTTGGGGACGTTCGATATAGAGCCAAGCGACCGTTAGATTAGATGGAAGGATCTAATCTCCTTCCTCTTTATGTGAAATGTCATCATCCGTCCTTGACGCACCACTTGGATAAGTGGTGCTCCATCCGCCATCCGCTATTGCCTATTGAGGGGTATACTGCACATTTCCCCATCTGTTTTTTTATTTTAACTTTAGTCCATAAACTTTCATCTATCGTTGTAATATTTCTATGATATTTTCTTTAAGGAACTTAAGCTTTCCTCTGTTTGTGCTTTAGTCCAATCCATGTCACCTTACATGCATGTGCACATGGGGGTATTGGTGTGGATACCCTTGCAGGTTTGCATAATTATATTTGGTCCATGAACTTTGAATATAAGTGTATTCATTTTTGGTAAATTTGCATACTTGGCCTTTCTTTTTTATGTTATTTGCATTTATACCCCTTCTAGTGTGGAATAAATTTAATTATGCAGATAAATTTCATATAAGCCCCTGGATTTTGTTTAAGGGTTATTAAATGTTATGAAACTTTGTAGAAATTGCAATTAGGTACGCACACTATAGATTTAATTTTGTAGTTATATTTTAATGATTAAAAATATCATTTTACATCTAAGAATTATAGGAAAATTATCTTAAGTGCCTGGAACCATATTGCATTGCATATATTTTTCTCAATGCACTTAGAGTTATTTTCTTATTTATTAAAATACAAAAATCCTACATATTTCACTGTTTAGCATTTAAAAAACAATAAAACTTACAAAATATTTTAAAAAATTCCAAAAAACTTTTATGTATGTTTATTTACTATATTTGATTTTCTGACCAAATTTTTTTGGAAAATATTAACTAAACTCCTAAAAATTAGAAAATTCAGAAAACTTTATAAAATTCTAAAAATTCGTAGAAAAATCATAAAAATATTTTCTAGATTTCTAAATTTTAAGATTATCTAGTATTTCATAAAATTGAATTTGGTCTCAATCTGAATTGATAGATATTTATTAAGCCTATTTCAAGCTCCCTGATTTACTATTTTGTTCGTTTTGTGTATTTCCTTATTTAAAAATCCTTTAATTTTCTAAAATATTATTCAAAAATTACAAAAGTAGAGAAAAAAATATAAAAGCCTATAATATTTTATTTCTGAATTTTTGAGTTTGTTTGTTATATTTGAAAAATCTAAAAATATCTCCTTTATCCTTTTCTTCATATATTCTATATAGAGGAAAAGGAAGCTACTTCATAAAGTAGCTAACCTTAGATACTCCATGGGAATTTTCATCACTTTGTTTGGAAAATAACACCATGAATTTTCATAATTATATCCATCTAATATGTCGTTCAAATTTCGTCAAAAACAAAGACTCCTATGCCCTCCATCCCAAACATGTAATTTTAATGGTCTTAGATTTGTTGTAATCGACCTAGTTCTAGATGGAGGGCATATGAGTCTCTGTTTCTGACAAAATTTGAATGAAATCTTAGAGGAATATAGTTATGAAAAAACCATGGTAGTATTTTTCCAAAAAATAAAAAAAGCAGCGAAAAATGTCCATGGAGTAACTAAGGTTAGCTACTTCTTGAAGTAGCTTCCCTTTCCTCTTATATATAATTATATTAGATATTAATTTAATAATTTATATCTAAATTAAAATTACAAATTTTCAAAATTTAAAAACATAAAAATTATAAAAATCCAAAAATCCACAAAAACATAAAAAATTTAAAACACAAAAAATCCCTAAGTTGTCTATTCATTTTTGTTGCTCTACCTCGTTTGCTCCTTTGTGGTTCGATCCCTACTGCTTGTATATTATACACATCTTTTGTAGTGTATACTAAACTTTAGCTCACCTGCATTTACTTGTTTAATCACTGTTGTGGGTTAATTATTGATTGACTCGGATTGTTGAATTCTGAGAGTCAAGAGAGGCATCACTGCCGGATCCGACTTGTTGGACACCGCATGCCCTCCAAGACCAGACATTAGATATCTCATCAAAATTATTCAACAAATGATGCTGTCATCATGGAACATCGATTTGTAGAGCATAGATTAGACAATTAGATCATTTTCCCATCATTGCATTTCATTGTCTATTTTTTTCTCTTTATTTTTATTTTTATCTGAGATTATGCTGACCATCATCTTGTTTGAATTTGATGCGAGGGCCTACTTATCGAGGGAGGATTTCCTTGGAGATTCTATGCACCCGAGAACTGTGGAGACCGGTGGTTCTTTGCCCACTCATAGAAGAGAGTAGCAGAGGATACAAAAAGACAAGCAGAATTTTCTGAGCATAAAATTACCTTAATTCTATATGAGAGAGTGATGAATACGTGATTCATCATCTCAATATATTAATCTTCACAAAATCCCTGAGTAAACCTCAAATAAATGGTCCTAAAATCAATAAATTAACAAAATGACTCTTGTAAATAAAATACACTAATTATTGTATATTATGTTGTACAAAATAAATTAACAATAAAAAGCCGCAAAATTAAAGGAGTTTTTCACCTGTAAATAGCCAAAAACTTTATAAATTTTTAATAATTTCATTTCAACTCCTTTTTACCTAATTCTTTCTCTGACTTGTTCATACAAATGTATATAAAATTATAAAATATAAAATAAATTTCACCTCAAATAAATACTCCTAGATCCCAAAGAGAAAAAGCCGTAAAATCCAACTTCCCGGCCAAATTCCCGCTCCGTATGAACTCCAAATTCACCAAACTCACTTTTAAAGTTCAAGTTAAAAAATTAGCTATCCAAAGGAAGTGGTTTCACTGAAATCAGAGCTTGTCTGTAAAATATGGGTTTTGGGACCTAGGTGTACATTGTATATAATGTAAATATTCATTCTTTCTTCATTTTTATTTAATTTTTTAATTATTAAAAAATCTAAAAAAATAATTGTTGTGTTGTATTTTATTTCTAGTATTTTATTGTATTTTTCTGTTGTAGATATCTCTTATTAAAAATAAAAAAACAAAATTAAAAAAGTAAAAAAACAATTACATGTTGTTTGTCTTCTTTTGTAAATTCTCCAGTATTTTTTCTTCTTTTTTTATTGTATTTTAGTAGCCTACTTTATTCTACTATTTATTTATTTTTATTTATTTTTCTCTACAATAACCACCCATTCAACTCCACTATTCCACCATTTTTTTCTAACTTCTATTCAACTCCACCATTTTATTAACCTCCCCTCCACCACTTTAATAATTTCTTATTTTTTCTCTCTTTATATACATCCCATTCTCCTCATTTTTTCCTTTGATCCATCTTTATGTGAGGAGAGCCTAGTTTCCAGAGTTGAATCGGTGACATCAATGCAACCACGACCGAACGACGACAACCCTCTCTCCGGTGAGATCCATTGGCTTCTTGGCCAACATCACAGCCGCATCTGTGCGTTGCTCAAGCTCATCGCTCGCTGACGATTTGAGCGAGGATCGTGCTTATCGTGAGCACACCATATGCATCCTCTTCCATTGTTGGTAATTTATCTTTTCATTTTTTTGTTTATCGTTTTTATAGTTGCATTTTTATCACATCGTATCATCACCCACCATCCTCCATTTATCCTACTTTATCATACTCCCCACCACCATCACCACATTCTCATATTTCATTTTATTTTTTTCTATTCCCTATTTAAGAAAACTAAAAAATAGAAAAAATGAAATTAAAAAAAAGCAGTAAAAAAATTCAAAAAAAACACAAAAAAACACACATAAGCCCCTAGGCCGTGCGCCGTCATCGCCGGTGCCGCCCTTGCGCTGCCCCCACTGCCGATAGCTGGCCGCAGCCTCTCCCCCCAGCCGTCGCCTCTAGCAGCACCGTCCTCCTCCTGCGCCAGGCTCCCTCCAGCTCACAACCACCGCCGCGGCCGTGCGCCGCCACCCCCACCCCCGCGCCTTTCTTAACAACAAAGGGACCCGTCCATTTAGATTTGACCTTCCCATGGAACATCTTCTACCTGGCATTAAACAACCATACCTTTTGCCTATAGACAAAGTCTTTGCGCCTAATGTGCTGATCATGCCATCTCTTCACTTTGTCCTTATAAATGAAACTTTTGTCATATGCCCTGTTTCGGATTTCCACGAGCTCGTTCAAGTTCAAGTCTTGGCAAAGCTTCCCTAAGTGGCAACTCCAATTAATCTGCTTAATTGCCCATTCAAATTTGTGAATCAACTCTGCAGGCAAATGGCATGGCTTGCAATAGATCATTCTAAATGGTGAAGTACCCAATGATGTCTTTTAAGCTGTCCTATAGGCCCACAGAATGTGGTCCAAGAGCTGGGACCAATTCTTCCTATCGGGACGAACCAACTTCTGCAAAATATTCTTTACCTCTCTATTCAAAACCTCTGCCATGCCATTGGAATGTGGGTGGTAAGGACTAGTAACTCTATGCTCAAATCCATAGTCCTTAGCTAAAGATCTCATATCTCGGTTCACAAAGTGGCTACCCCCATCAGATATCAAAACTTTTGGTACCCCGAACCTAGCAATAATATGGTCTCTCGCAAACTTACAGACAGTCGTGTTGTCTGCGGTTCGGGTTGGGATACACTCCACCCACTTAGATAAATAGTCAACCGCCAACAAGATGTACTCATGCCCTTGGCTGTTGGGAAAGGGACCCATAAAATCTATGCCCCATGCATCGAAAACATCGCAAAAAATCACCAGCTGCATGGGCATATCATCTCTCTGTCCAACTATCCCTCCCATCCTTAGACAAATCGGACACGACCGTACAAAATCAATAGCATCTCTAAACAGGGTTGGCCAATACAATCCACATTGAAGTACTTTGTGAGCGGTTCTCTTCCCCGAATGGTGTCCTCCATCCTCAAGTGAATGACAATATGTGAGGACACTCTGGTACTCCTCTTGAGGAATACACCTTCTCCAAACACAATCCGGTCCTTTGAAGAAAAGGAAAGGATCGTCCCAGTGGTATCTCCTCGAATCCGACTTCAGCCTATCAATGCTGCTCCTAGTCCAACCATGGAGAACCTGCTTGGAGACAAGATAGTTCACCATATTGGCATACCACATGAGTGAGTCAATAACACAAATTGACTCGTCTGGGAAGGTCTCTCTAATCCGCTCATGATCAGGAGAATCCTTAAGTTCAATCCGAGAAAGATGATCAACCACAACATTCTTTACTCCAGGTTTATCTTTTATCTCCAAATTAAACTCCTGGAGGAGCAAAATCCACCTAAGAAGATGACTTCACATCCTTCTTTTCCATTAAATATCGAATGACCGCATGATCAGTGTAGATTGTCACCTTAGAGCCCAAAATATACGACCTGAACTTCTCGAGGGCCCATACTACAGCAAGCATTTCCTTTTCAGTCATTTTATAATTCTTCTATGTAGGATCTAATACTTTACTCACGTAGTGGATCACAAACGGGAACCCCTCTCGCCGTTGTCCTAACACCGCTCCTATAGCAAAATTTGAAGCGTCAGTCATGATCTCAAAGGGGAGAGACCAGCCAGGAGCTTGTAGGATAGATGAGGCACAAATCTTCCTCTTCAAGAGCTCAAAGGCCTCCAGACACCTGTGATCTACAACGAACTACGTGTCTTTCCCTAAGAGCTCAGTCAGTGGGCGGGCGATCTTTGAAAAATCCTGAATAAATCTCCTATAAAATACAATATGCCCTAGAAATGACCTCACTGACTTCACGTTGGTAGGTGAATCGAGTTTCTTGATCACCTCCACCTTGGCAGGGTCAACCTCCATTCCCCTTTTGGAGATGACATGCCCCAACACGATACCCTCCGTCACCATAAAGTGACTCTTCTCCCAGGAGAGTACCAGATTTACCTCTCTACACCTCTTGAGGACTCGATCCAAGTACATTAAACATGTATCAAAAGAATCACCATGGATGGAGAAGTCATCCATGAATACATCCAGGAAAGCCCCCACCATCTCGGCAGAAAATCCCTTTCATTCACCAAAAAAAGCTCTCGAAAATAAATTGGATTTTCTTGCTCTTCAGCAGTCGACGTGCATCACGTCCATCGACCTCTGATGTACTCCAAGTTCACCAGGTCCTCGCAAGGAAAATAAAATTTATGTTAGAGAGATCAAAAACAAAATATGTACAAAAAATGAGCAGAAAAATAATTGAGAGAAAAAACAATGGAATAAATACAAGGTGGCTCAGGGGTCAGACTACCCGAGTGAATGAAATTCTAAATCTAGTTTTTCAAATTAATCCCTAAGCCATTTTCCTCCCCGGAAATGACGCCATCTGATCACCATTTTTACCGAGATGGTGGTGGATTTCCTGGAAGTGTTCATGGATGACTTCTCGGTCCATGGTAATTCTTTTAATACATGTTTAGTGTACTTGGATCGAGTCTTCAAGAGGTGTAGAGAGGTGAATCTGGTACTCTTCTGAGAGAAGAGTCACTTTATGGTGACGGAGGGTATCGTGTTGGGGCATGTCATCTCCAAAAGGGGAATAGAGGTTGACCCTGCTAAGGTGGAGGTGATCAAGAAACTCGATCCACCTACCAACGTGAAGTCAGTGAGGTCATTTATAGGGCATGTTGGATTTTATAGGAGATTTATTCAGGATTTTTCAAAGATCGCCCGTCCACTGACTGAGCTCTTAGGGAAAGACAGAGTTCATTGTAGTGTCTGGAGGCCTTTGAGTTCTTGATGAGGAAGATTTGTGCCTCGCCTATCCTACAAGGTCCTGACTGGTATCTCTCCTTTGAGATCATGACTGATGCTTTAGATTTTGCTATAGGAGCGGTGTTAGAACAACGACGAGAGGGGATCCCGTTTGCTATCTACTACACGAGTAAAGTATTAGATCCTACACAGAAGAAGTATACAGTGATTGAAAAGGAAATGATCGCTGTAGTATGAGCCCTCGAGAAGTTCAGGTCGTATATTTTCGGCTCTAAGATGACAATCTACGCTAATCACACAACCATTTGATATTTAATTGAAAATAAGTACGTGAAGGTAAATCTTCTTAGGTGGATTTTGCTCCTCCAGGAGTTTGATTTGGAGATAAAATATAAACCTGGAGTAAAGAATGTTGTGGCTGGTCATCTTTCTCGGATTGAACTTAAGGATTCTTCTGATTATAAGCGGATTAGAGAGACCTTCCTAGACGAGTCAATTTGTGTTATTGACTCACTCCCGTGGTATGCCAACATAGTGAACTATATTGTCTCCAAGCAGGTTCCCCATGGTTGGACTAGGAGCAACATTGATAGACTGAAGTCGGATTCGAGGAGATACCACTGGGACAATCCTTTCCTTTTTTCGAAGGGCCGGATTGTGTTTGGAGAAGGTGTATTCCTAAGGAGTACCGGAGTGTCCTCACATATTGTCATTCACTTGAGGTTGGAGGACACCATTCGGAGAAAAGAACATCTCACAAAGTATTTCAATTTGGATTGTATTGGCCGACCCTGTTTAGAGATGCTATTGATTTTGTACGATCGTGTCTAATTTGTCAAAGGATGGGAGGGGCAGTTGGACAGAGAGATGAGATGCCCATGCAACCGGTGATTATTTGTGATGTTTTCGATGCATGGGGCATATATTTTATGGGTCCCTTTCCCAATAGTCAAGGACATGAGTACATCTTGTTGGCAGTTGACTATTTATTTAGGTGGGTGGAGGGTATCCCAACCTAAACCGTAGATAGGAAGACTATCTGTAAGTTTGTGGGAGACCATATTATTGCTAGGTTCGGGGTGCCAAAAGTTTTGATATCTGATGGGGGAAGCCACTTTTTGAACCGAGATATGAGATCTTTAGCTAAGGACTATGTATTTGAGCATAAAGTTCTAGTCCTTACCACCCACAGTCCAATGGCATGGCAGAGGTTTCGAATAGAGAGGTGAAGAATATTTTGCAGAAGTTGGTTCGTCTCAATAGGAAGAACTGGTCCCAGCTTTTGGACCAAGTTCTGTGGGCATATAGGACAGCTTTCAAGACACCATTGGGTACTTCACCATTTAAAATGATCTATGGCACTCCATGCTATTTGCCCGCAGAGTTGATTCACAAATCTGAATGGGCAATTAAGAATATTAATTGGAGTTGTCACTTAGGGAAGCTTTGTCGAGACTTGAACTTGAACGAGCTCGTGGAAATCTGAAACAGGGCATATGGCAACCATTTGATTTATAAGGATAAAGTGAAGAGATGGAATGATCATCACATTAGACGCAAAGACTCTGTCCCTGGGCAAAAGGTATGGTTGTTTAATGCCAGGTTGAAGATGTTCCATGAGAAGCTCAAATCTAAATGAACAGGTCCCTTTGTTGTTAGAGAGATTCATTTGTTAACTTGTAATAATACATGACTTGGACACTTGAACTCTTCACAAGTACATTCGGCATGTGATTGTTCACTTGGAGGACTTCAATGATTTTATGGGAATTCACCGCCTTCTACATTTATTTCTCCCTATTTTCCTTCTTATTTTCATTTGTTTTCTGTGATTTGAGTTTTCTGCTTATTTTTATTTTACGTCTTGTGGAATGAGCCCTTAGATTATTAGGAGTGATTGTTCGGTAGAATTAGGTCCAAAACCCTAAAAGAATTCCTGTACCTATAGTCTCTATCGCTTGGACTTAGCCAAACTGAACAAAGTTCTTCACGGTAATAGAAACTCATGTTCTAGGGTGATTTCCTCATTGCATTTCATATAGCTTAGGTCTAAAATTTCTGTCTTGCATCCCGCATGGAGAGATCTAGGAAGCACTGTAAGTCCTCTTACTGAGCATCACATCATTTGATTTCCGACTTGCAATGCTTTTTCATCCTTTCCCTCTGACTTTTACCACGTAGGCCCAACAAAGAGTTGATCAAATCATTAGTCCTTTGCATGAATTCTACTCAAAATAATTGGAAACCATAAAAACCAAAAAAGGGACTGCTAAGAAAACCTTGACCTAATTAAAATTGATTAATTGAACTTCATTTTTTGGGTTCACAACACCCTCATTGTATTCAAGTACCTTCCAGACAGAGTGAGGCATGATCCTTAAGGAATAAAGCCTAAATCCCATCTTGGGTACTGCCTTGTCTATCACCTGGATGCATGAAGTATTGGCGATTCTATCGTAAGTGGACGAGTAGGGCTTTGTCTGCTTGCAGACTTAGTCTGAAGTATTAAGCTTAGGCCATTCCTTCACGGGGGAGTTCGTCTCATCGTTCTGCATCCAAGTAGGTCCTCGTATATTTACAGACATGGTCCCAAGTATAAGTTTCACCTATCTACTTTGCCATCTACTTCTTTTGTTGAGTAGTGGTCTAGATTCGATAACATGGACCTTCAAAAAGTACAAGCTACTAGTTAGAAAGTAAGTAGGAAGTATACGAGGTACTTTTTTCGGCAGTACTCACTCGCCTATAGGATTAGCCGTTAAAGACTAATTAATAAGACTACTTGACACAACCAATAAAATTGAAAAGATAATTGCAAAACTCTTACGACTCATTGTATTGAGTTGGGGAATCAATCCTCGTTTTCTGGTTTGATTGATTAGTTTTAAAATGGTTCAAGATAAAAAACATTATGCCTATGCACCTTTTGTCAAACTTTTTATCTCACTTCTTCTTCTTGCACTGCTCATTTCCGAGCCTTCTCTTCTCATATCCTGTTGAATTCTTCACTTCCTTCACCTATTCCATCATCCACTTTTTTTCCTTGTCAAGATGTTTCATCCTAGATGGTTTTGTTCGGACCTTGCAAACATCTACATAGATTTTCGAATGCTGACATCTTGAATAATGAGGGGCGATATCCAAGAAATAAGTTCGAATCTTGTGGACTTCTATTTGGACTCCCCTATGTTCACTCGCTTCATGGTCAAGATGACCCTTGTCCCGATATTCCCCCTTCCACCACTTTCCTTTCATTAATAAATCCATTGTTTGAGAGAGACTCTCATCTCGAACTTGCTCCTTCTTTTCTGAGGATTGATCGGGTCTTATTTCCCAATGCAAATTCTTCACCTAATCAGGAGCCTGAGCTACGACTTGACATTGAGATGGATCCCTAGAGACGAGACATGGGACCAAGTTGGATGAGACAATGTACCAGAACGAGTCAATAATGCTAGCATCAATCCTAGCCATTCATCAACAGCTGACAGGCCAAGCTCTTACCCAAGTTGCATTTAGAGAGATGCTTATTGATTAGAGGAGGGACCGATTAAGTCGAGGAGGGGAGGATGAGGAACATCATGATGGAAACGATGATGACCAGCCTATAGGAACCCATGGAGGAGAGGAGAGAGTTGGGCCGCCCAAACCAACTCTGAAAGAAAACATAGAACCCTGGCACTGGCTAGGTTACTGAGTGGATCCGAATACCTATCTTCCATAGACACTTCGAGTTGAAGCCCTCATTGCCCCATTTTTGTCAATCTTCCATGGTAATACAAATGAAGAGCCCTATATCCACCTGCAACAATTCGATAGGATATGTAGCACCATGCACTACCCCAACATTCTGTTGGAGGTAGTAAAGATGATCACCTTTCTATTTAGCCTGCAAGATAAGGCTCTATATTGGAGCAATCATCTTGGGAAGGTGGTGATGACCGGAAAGAATTAAAATCAGCCCTTCTGTACAAGTACTATCTCCTAGGTCATCTGATTTAGATGCAAGTATTGATCACGAACTTTTCCCAAATGTCCCATGAACAGTTTCAAGAGGAGTGGGAAATGTTCAAGGATCTTATGGAGTAGTGCCCCCATCATGAACTACCGAAGACCAGCCTGGTCCAGAACTTCTTCGGGGGCTTGCACCAAGAAATCCACAGGCTCGTGGATGCCGAGTGCGGAGTATCGCACTTCAATAGACATTGTATGGAAGATCTTCGAGAGATGGCTGAAGGCTCACATGTCCTATCTTCGTCATGTGTATTTCAAAAGGTTCCATTGATCTCACACAGACCTGTCAATGTGACATCCTAGCACGAAGAAGAGAGAGACATGAGTTCCAATCTCAGTATCCTTTAGAACCATATCTCTAAAGCGGGCATCATTTAAAAATGATCACGAGACCTTGATAAATTATAAATAATTGAACAAAGAATAAAATTGTTGGACAAGCTCGATCAAATTTCCAAGCAGTTTGAGCTTCTGGTTATCACCATCCATGCCTGCCAGTCTGGAAGGAACCAAGTGAGCACTCTGCTGAACCAAATGAGCCATCCCATCAGCAGAGTCAAGGGGTACTCTAGTCAGTTCAGCATGTATACTACATGCAAACATCAAGCTAGGGATCCGCATCGCTGCAACAACAGATGGTAGTGCACCATCAGGATCCACGGTTTTATCATGAGCCTTTCTATCCACCACTTCCATAAATCTTGGAGGTGAATGCTGCGTGGGATAATGAACAAGCTGTTCCTATCCTGGAGGACAACCTCAAAATTAGAGAACCCCTATCCGACCATTCATTCCCCAATATGGTGAACGGAATTTTCAGCAGCGGCAACACTAGTCTCCGTACCAAAGCAACAATTGGAGACCCCAACACCAGTACCAGTAACTGGCATATCACCAACCGAATCATCAACAATATCTGACTTCTCAATATCGGAACCATTTCTTCCCTCCTCATTACCAACAATGACAATTCCCTCCTCATCAATCTTAGTACCATCAGCAACAACCACAATATCACCAGCCTCAGCTTCCCCCATTGACAGAATCCTCAGAGGCCACTTCGGTGAATTCTACCTTCGAATGCTTTTCTCAACTGATAAAGAATATGAGAGACATAAGACAGAAGATTGACGACCTCACTGCCGCAAAGACAGTCATTCCTACACAGGTGGAGGCGAATCCCAACAACTTCAGGAGAAAGGAGAAGTTACACCTGAGTGCAATATCACCTCCTAAAATAGTTATAACTTCCTTTGTGTTATCTAATATTGTTAATCTCAAGAGCAGTAAGGCAATACAACCGTTTACTTCAACCAAGGGGAAAGGTCAAGCTTCTGTAGGCGTCTTCATCACTAGCAACTGAGTCAAAATTGAAGTCTTGATCTGATGAGGAGGAAGGAGGAGCAACACCACCATCATCAACAAAAAACCAAAAAAATGAATAAAACCAAAAAGAATCAAGCAATAACATCCACGACTATGTTGATGTAGCCAAGAAGAAGCCATCGCCAGAATATGATCCTTTGTAAGTTGGTACAATTGAATTTCCTGCTTTTGTTGTTCCCCATGTTTTTTATGGATGTACTATGCTCAACCATCCATATGTAAATAAGAACAATATTTTGCATGAAAATGAGGTTTTTGATGACGTGGATGTTCCATTTCCCTATGCTTTGAAATCAAATGCCATAAAAAAATAAAAACAACTTTGTCTGATCCCAACATCCTGGAACTATTGCAAAACATTATATTGAAGATGCCACTATTAAAAGCCATGGAGTACATGCCTATAATAAAGAAATGACTAAAAGAGGCATGCACCATAATGTGTCAGCCCTGTAAAAGCAGATGTCAAAAATCAGAGAAATACATTCTAACCATGGCAACTGTACATGCTATCAACAACCTCCCGAACAAGAAGAAGGATACATGAGCAACTCTCATCATATGTGAGATGTTTAACCAGGAGTTTGAAAGAATGCTCCTTGATAGTGGATCATCCATTAATCTGATGCTACACCACTGCTCAAATAATTTGGGTTGGGACCATTGAAGTTGATAAGAATGATTCTGTAGTTCGTAAAAACTTCTATGAAGCGACCAAAGGGAATTTTGGAGGATGTCATTATTACAATCCAATGGATGCAGTTCTTTATGGATTTCATAGTCCTAGATATGGACACATGAACACCCATGTTCATACCCCGATCATATTGGATGACCATTCCTTCAAACGGTCGAAGTAGTGATTGACTATGGCATCGAAATGATCACCTTTCGCTCAAGCAGTGATAAGGCACTGATTGAAATGATCCAAGTACCCAAGCTCACAGAGTTCGTGTCAGATGAGAGTGAGAAGATTCAAAAATAGATATAAGACTGTGACTTCTTGGCAGAAATCAGAGACACATCATTGTTTCTAGATGATAAGGAAACCCATGAGTTTCTCTCCAAGGAGGATCTTCTGGAAAGCATAGTCGAGTTACTCTCTATCCTTGAAGATGAGGTCCCTGCTGATATGCTATCCAAATTGATTGAGATTGATCCATCCTCGACACAGCAAGATGAGTTCCTTGCAAATCTTTTAGATGTCTTGTGCTCGGAGCCATAAATACTCCAGTTGGACAACACAGTTGATAGAGCTTACACCAGTAACAATTACTGAAGTTTCTACAAAGTTGATTCCAACCCTTGTAGAGATAAAGCCTTTACCTTCGTTGATGAAGTACACCTTCCATACAGGTGAGGAAAACATGTTATCGGTTATCATCAATTCTTAGTTGACTATGGATTAAAAATCTCATTTACTCGAGGTTCTAGAGAGAAACCACAAGGTTATTGGCTCGAAAGTTTTATATCTTCATGGGATAAATCCTTCATTATACTCACACCACATCTATTTGGAAGATGGCCACATGCCTTCCAATGAGTTTCAGCATAGGTTGAACCCAAACCTGCGGGAGGTCGTGACAAAATAAATCACAAAATGGTGCAATGTAGGATTTATCTGTCCTATATCTGATTCGAAATGGGTAAGTTCGTTGCATGTTGTTCCCAAGAAATCAAGGATCATCATCGTAACGAACGATAAAGGAGAGGAGATCCTGACTAGAGTACATACTTCTTGACATGTCTGTGTGGATTACAGACGCCTGAACCTAGCAACCTAGAAAGATCACTTCCCTTTGCCTTTCATTGATCAGATAGTAGAAAGACTAGCAACAAAAAGCACAACATTAAGTGATTTAATTTAAATTAACTTATATTGATAAATCAATATAATCAATCTCAGTTTAAATCACATTTGACTAGAGATAGGATAATGAGAAGACCAACTTCCATCCGTAAAGGAGGGGGGATGGCTACTCCTCTCTACATGGAGAGTTGTAGACGTCCACTCCTCTTGATTGGAATGGGTCTATCTCCCCAAAATATCATGAGATCGCATTATCTCATGATATCTCCTATGACTCTTGTCGTAAATATTTTTCACAAAAATAATTCCAAATTATCTTGTGGAAAATATCAACCAAGCCATTGAAATATGTGAATCTCATTCACAACCCAAAACTAAATGTAATCATATTTTCAATTAATTATTCAATGTGAATCCAATTCACATTAACAATTAATCAACAAATATAAATCATATAAGTCTCTCTTTAATATATATTATAAATCGTATTTATAATATACATGGATAATTGGATAGTGCTATCTATATTATCCATATCCACATTAATTAAATCACATTTAATTACATTGGATAATTATTCTCATGCATTCAGATAATGTGAATCAAATTCACATTTATCCATGATAATTAAATCACATTTAATTATCTATTTCTCAAAGCTCAGATACAATTCAACCTTGGAATTATTCTTGAACTCTTTCAAGAATAATGCACCTTCTTCGCAGATACTTTGAGATAAGGACATGGTGATTCTATTGTTCCATGTATCGTGACTTGGATATTGAGATCACATCTCAAATCCAGATCTTGCGGACCTCCCATAGATGCTTGATTAAATCAAGATCGCAAATCTAATCTTCTCATTACATCTAAATCACTTTCAGATCAATGTCCAACATTTGGACTGAGATCAGATTACTTCTCTATGAGAGGAGTCACTAAAATCCATACATGTTTCATCACTCCCTCGGAATGGAAGCGTCGTGGTTATACAATCGTTTATGATCACATCACCCTCAGGTATTCCTAATACATGTACATACTATATATTGGAAGACCTAGAATAAGCCTGAAGTTTTTAGATCTCTTTTAGACTGTCTCCTTCATGGTTTTATCACTAAGTTTCTCATTTGACTATTGAGAATTTGGTATTGATCATATACTTTCCAAAAGCATATATCATACCCAGGTGTTGATCATATTTCCAAAAGTATATATCAAACCTACAAATTCAGTCAAGCTTCCAAAGCAAGACGACCATGCACAGAATTTGATTCTTCCCAATATCTCATGAGTGAGCTCATGTCTTCCGGTTCAGTAGTGAACCTGTATGATCCCTTTGAGAGATCGTATTACTCATATGCCCTTATATGCACACCAACGCGTCGGTGTATAGACCTTGATTTGGTCATCAACCTATTAGTCTGCCAAATGTACATACTCAGACATATAGTAACACATCTGTCTCCAGTCGGAGGATGTGTGCCTATATCGTGAAATATTATGACATAGGACTTTCGTTATCTCGATATCGTTAAGTCAACTCTTTGACTTAACTAATCTTACACCTCCGAATCTCTATTCCCATGCAGAGGACCTGCATCAAGAGGTCGGTCAGATATCAGCCAAGTGAGAAAGGATTGCCATCTCCTACTCAGGCTGGAGATCCTCTCTTAACAATCATTTGATGGTGCTTGATGAGTCCTCAATCTAACTCTTTAGATATTCGTCCAAGCACCAGCTTCTATGATTCAATAATTGAATAAACAGTTATATGATCATTAAGATGGCCATGGTACAAAACCCTAATTGTACTAAGGGACCTATTATGCAAATTAGTTATTCTTCATTTCAGATCAGGGAATGATATTTGCAATAACATTTATTGCATAATGGCTCGTTGTGGGCTCGCATGTACAACAATCACCCACTAGCCCAAAGTGCCATTAATGGGCTAATCATTTATACCCGCACTCATGTGACAATCATAGGCTATTAAGAAAAATAGCTAGGTAAGCTGATCAGACACTCTATTCCTGAGAGACTATGACAAGACCTTTTACGGCACTTGCATATCCCCTAGTAACAGTGCTCGCATCCAATGCGAATGTTTCATCTTATGCAACCAATACTCAATCTTGTCAGTTATAGTGTCCTTTGACACCACATTTCAATAGTTATTATACCCAGTATGTCCATAATCCTTATCAAAATACCCTTATTCCTGGAGATCTCTATCTCCTAAGGTATCCACAGTTAAGTCCTTTTAGATCACTATCTATAAAGTCTTATGTTCTTGAATATAAGACTTAGAGATCACTATCTCTAAAGTCTTGCCATCTTCGAAGATATTGTTATTACTGCAATCAAGTATTTTATCTCCGTGGAAGGATTAGTAACAGTTTACTACTCCCACTACATGGTAGACATCTGTCTTTTGTACACATTTAGCATACACTCGGCTTCTCATAATTGATGCACAAGGGCAAGTAGTTCTAGCATTCACTTCCTCAACTCTTTGAGGCGCTATCCCTTTAGATAGGTCAGTACCATATCTTAAGCGAAGGAAGCCTTTCTTGGAAAATTCCAGAAAATGGAACATGTCCAAGGTGTACTACTAATGTGACGGTCCCAATACTCTCTTTTCTTTGCTTCTGAACATCTTCAGAACTAAGATCTAAGAGGTATCCTTGAGATCATATCTCAAAGTATGGAATAACTAGTCTATAAAACACTTATTATTATCCTTATATCATTCTAAATGATTAGGATATTATCTACATTCAGCATGATGAATACTATGGCACTCCCACTAAGCTTCACATGATTCATCAAGATTTTATCTGAAATCATAACATTTATAATTTCATTAAATCTTATGTTCCAACTACAAGAAGCCTATTTGAGTCCACAGATGGAGTTATTTAGCTTGCACAGCTTGCTTTCCTCAACTATGAAGCCCTGGGGCTATTTCATGTGAATATCCTCGGAGATATATTCGTGGAGGAATGCAATCTTGACTTCCATCTTGAAAATGTCAAAGTCAAGTTGTGTAGCTATAGTTAGAAATAATCTAATGAGTTTAAGCATGGTCACTGAAGAGCAAGTCTCATCGCAAGTGATGTCTTCTATTCAGCTTGTAGCTCATGGCTACGAGCCGTGCTTTGGAGGTCCCTACCTTCTCATCAGGTTCCCACTTTCTCTTGAAGATCCATTTACACCTAACATGTCTTACCCTTATAGGTGGATCCTCGAGGGTCCATATACAAAACTTGTATATGAAGTCTGTTATAGACTTTATTGCTAAAGTCCATCTTTCCATGACATGATCATCAGAAGCTTCATCACACGAAGTTCGATCATTGTCATATTTCTCTGACACATGGAATACATCCTCAAACTCATTTTAAGAGGTATTAATGTTTCATCTTTAATTGTCTTTTAGTTTCTAATTTCAGGAGCCTTAGTATCTTCTCAAGATTTAATGAGTTCCTTCACTTCATTTTCATCTTGATTCTCAAGAGAGTCATCCTCTAAGAATCATATCCTTAGAGATGGGATCTTTTAAGAATCTCAAAGTCATAAGTAGGTATCCAATACCATCCTTTATTTTCCTAATGAAGTAGCACTCTCCGGTGCATGATTCCAGTATACTAGCATGGAACCTTCTTAAGGATATATATTGTAGTCTCTACTACATATATACCTTAAAAACTAAGAGGTAATTATGCTAATATTCATCATTGATCAAATCATGTTACACATGATTCAATTGTATCTCCCTACAACTCTCTTGAGTTTAGGTATATTAGGAGGAGTGAGATAGGAATGATATTTCTTTCTCCATAAGGTATTCTTAGAATTCATCTAATAGGTACTTGTTACCTAAGTTAGATTAAATTAATTTCATCTTCCGTCAAACTTTGGTTCTAAACCAAAAAAGTGAAATCTCTAGTCATTTCAAAGGTTTCTAAGGTAAAGGGAAGAAATCTCATATCATAAACAATCATCGAATGATATCACATATCATTAATGTTCATTATGATATAGATGATCCACATGCATCAATATGTATGAGATCTTGAATACCTTGACATCTAAAACCATTCCCAGAGAAGGGTGCATTGGACAATTTACTTTGAATACAATATTCAAAAGTATGCAAGTTTTGAGATATTAGACATTCTAAATTTCATCTCTTACTAGTCAGTTGACCTCATCAGCAGACTAATGTCCAAGACTTGATGCCAAATCATTATCAAATGATGTTCATCCTCCTATTGATCTTATAAGGTTTAATTTTCAGTATTAGAAATGTTAATGAACCATTCATTAATTTTCTAATTTAGTATAGTCCTCCAGATATCAGAATACTATATGAAATATATCCATCATAACTCTTTATGATAGGTTTATTCAAGAATTCATGTCTATTTCCAACATTTAGAAATAAACTATGAGTGTTTTCTAATATCTAAGTATTAGAGACATACTCTAAGACTAAGGGCTCTCCCACTTAAAATATAAAGTCTATCTATCCAATAGAGATTGTTGCAACAATTGCATCAATATCCATGTGGATGACTATTAAACCTTATGATCAAATTTTCCAGTCTTCTAAAACATATGCAACCCATTGCAAGTGTTATTAGAAGAATTAAATACAATTATTATACTTTGATCTTATCCAATAAGCAAGTCAATATCAATGGTTATATGTAGATTATTTCGATGCACTATCTGAGTCCTTCTCTAAGGATCCTAGATAGTCTAGATAGTCACACTATCTTTACATCGGCTTATTGCAGTATTGGCATTTATCCAACTATTTGGATGTCATATGTGTGTGGAAATCATAGAAGTGCAGCCAACTCTTTGACTTTCCTTCTAACATGGGTCCGACCCATGCTTCCACTGCGCTCCTTTCATCTCTAAACAACCATTGCTTAAGACAAAGGATCTCTTATGTTGAATTCAAAAGATTTCAATATAAGAGTATTTTGACATTTATACGTGCTTTATTTAATTCATACACTATGAATATTATGAAGCTTCATGAATGACTAGAGTATAGATAGTAGGATGATGACACTCATCATATCTACATATATCTTAACTCTTAAAGACTTAGGTTCAGGTAGGTATTCAAACATTTTGAATACATCATCTCTTATAGAGCCATCATTCTACATAATACAGTGAACCATGTTATTCATGATTAAATATCGAGAGCACATATGCATGCCATAAAATCTTCTTATATTTTATAAGGATTATTCGATAATTACGATCATCATCGACATATCACTTCCAAAGTACATTCGATGAAAGATCAAGACTATAGAGACATACAAACCCTATGGTTGTAGACCTATGGTCTATTTAATTGCCATTCCTCATTATTACAAGGAAACTTGCACATTGCAACCACATACATTATGTGTCCAACTGCAAGTACAATATCTTGATCATGGATCCAATCCATGATATTTAATTGGTTATTATTGAGTATATTATTGAGTGGGTTCAATGAAGGATTATCTGAAATAAGAAATTTGCATATATATATATATATTACTTTGATTTAGGAATTTTATATCAAAGTTGTCTGGCCTTGTCAACACTGAAAGTTCATTCCCTTAATCACTTTCAATGCATGAGATATACTTTATATCTCAAGCAAGATCTGGGATCTGCTTTCTTATCTTTGTCACATCCCAATAATATGAGAACCTGTAACCCGGATAAAAAGAAGCAGGAACACATTCTGCCTTGCGAGTCCGACTTGCATCTCCCAATTCGGTCTTTAACACCCAGGCCCACCACCCCTAAGGTGATGTTGACCCGTTGTTAATTGAACCAACCGTCAACAGGAATACAACTCACTATGCATAATCCATTATCGCCCCAATAATACGAGGAACCGATATTGGGTCACTACGCATACGTCCTTACTCTTTTGAGAAGCGAAGAGCCCGATCCAAATGGATTGTATGTAGGATCTATCACTTCGGACAAGCATCTCCTACATACAATATCTAGCGACGGAACCCTTCGCCTTGACGGGAGACCATGGATATCACTTATGTGATCCTCCACCTCTTATTCAAATTTCAATTAGTTATCATGAATCATATTCATATAATTAATTCTTCCAAGGGAAATACACATCTATTCATAATAGAGTGTTTTTAATTGGATATAATTTACATTAAATCAATTATCAATCCAATTCAATAAACAAACTTGATTGTTACTTGAACATATGGTATTATCTCAAAGTACATATTAATTCGAATTTTAATAATTAGAAAATACACCATGATTTCTCCTGCATTATCAAGTCCCGAATCGCTGTCATGGCCAGTACCGACGGAAGTGGGACAGACCGCACACGGTGCAACCTGCTACCCCAACGCTCCCCGACTAGACACCATATCCACCTCAGGAAAGGATAATGCCAAATCGATAATTGTGTATTTGAGATGTTCGTTGGTTTTTCAACCGAAATTATACCATATAGTAATAATCAAAACCATTTTTGTTATAAGGAAATTTGCTAGACAAATTCCCAAACCTATTCAAGTAACATGTTTGTTGAAAGTATATCAAGTAACCAATTGGTGATCTAGATCAAATCTAATCATTTATTGGTTGAGGCAATGCCATTTAAGGGAACAATTATCAATCAAATATTTCCCAAATATTATTTATAATTATTTTAAGAAATTAACAATTAATTTCACAAGTTTCTTAAATGACTATCATAAGGTTCTTGATCAGGATTACAATTTTCAACAGTGACCCTCACTTACTAAAATTAGCATATCTCATTCATTTTAAATCCAAATTAAGCAAAGTCAGTTTCTAAAGTTTGCTAACTTGATTTAAAACAGAACTTATATGATTAGCATGCATTTCCAGGCATTACAATAATTAACTCCTTAATTATGTCATTATTCGTCATCCCCGGAACAATGGATATATGGTCATAAAAAATATCATTACTTGAGTTATCAGATCCTAAATCACGTAAACTCAAATCCCACGATTTCCTTAATTAATGAAGAACATTATCCAAGTGAATATTTCGTGTTTAAGTCATTTAAATAGGGCCGAAAAGATTGACAAAACAGAGCCGTGATAAAATTTTCATGAACCCTCACGAGCCCAAATCTTCTTTGGTTTATGGATCGAATCCAAAACCTCCAACCTGGCTCTGATACCACTTGAAGGATATGGGATGATCCTCAAGTGCATCACGAAAGCGTGTGCATCGTATCGTATACGTTGAAGAGTGACTAGTCGCACTAGTTGTTCGATGCAGCGAAATTTAAAAAATTGTAACGATGAACTACATGATCCAAGAACATTTCTTGGATCATTTCATCTAATCACATACAATATATAGGAATACCTCTTGGAGCGTGGTTGCGATTGAGCCTCTAAGAGAAGAGACCTCCTATATCAAGTCTGATCCGTCGGAGGAGACGCTTGCGAGCGCGGGGATGAATCACGTGCTTCTCGCAATCCAAGTTGTCAATCCAAGCGATGGATCTCCTGATCTCGTCTCACAAGATTGAACGCCTTATTCACGAGCACCACACACCAAAGAAGATGGAGATCCAAGAGTTGTCGAAGCGGGCACGACGACGAAGACGACCTTCCCTTTATCAGAGTGGACAGCCACTCAAAGAGAGAAGGGATGGAGTATGCGTGAGAATGAGGAGAGAGAGAGAGACAGTTCGTCGAGATTGCATAACCTCGAAGATTAAGGGATGACGCTTCTTATATATGGTTTTGGGAGTCCATGGATCCCAATCTATGGAGAACACACAATCAATTGATGGGATTGATTTCTATTTCTTTCAAAGGCTAAGATGTTGTTGTAAAAACATAACATTAAGTGATTTAATTTAAAATAACTTATATGATAAATCAATATAATCAATCTCAATTTAAATCACATTTGACTAGAGATAGGATAATGAGAAGACCAACTTCCATCCTTAAAAGAGGGGGGACGACTACTCCTCTTCACATGGAGAGTTGTAGCCGTCCACTCCTCTCGAGAGGAATGGGTCTATCTCCCCAAAATATCATGAGATCTCATTATCTCATGATATCTCCTATGACTCTTGTCTTAAATATTTTTTCACAAAAATAATTCCAAATTATCTCGTGGAAAATATCAACCAAGCCATTGAAATTATGTGAATCTCATTCACAACCCAAAACTGAATGTAATTATATTTTCAACTAATCATTCAATGTGAATCCAATTGACATTAACAACTAATCAACAAATATAAATCACATAAGTCTCTCTTTAATATATATTATAAATCGTATTTATAATATACATGGATAATTGGATAGTGCTATCCACTTTATCCATATCCACATTAATTAAATCACATTTAATTACATTGGATAATCATTCTCATGCATTCAGATAATGTGAATCAAATTCACATTTATCTATGATAATTAAATCACATTTAATTATCTATTTCTCAATGCTCAGGTATAATTCAACCTTAGAATTATTCTTGAATTCTTTTAAGAATAATGCGCTTTCTCTACAGATACTTGGAGATAAGGATAGTGCGATTGTATTGTTCCACGTATAATGACTTGGATATTGAGGTCACATCTCAAATCCATATCTTGCGGACCTCCCATAGATGCTTGACTAAATCAAGACCACAAATCTAATATTCTCATTATGTCTGAATTACATTCAGATCAATGTCCAACATTTGGACTAAGATCAAATTACTTCTCTATGAGAGGAGTCACTAAAATCCAGACCTGTTTCATCACTCCCTCGAAATGGAAGCGTCATGGTTATACAATTGTTTATGATCACATCACCCTCAGGTATTCCTAATACCTGTACATCATGCATATTGGAAGACCCAGAATAAGCCTGAAGTTTTTAGATATCTTTCAGACTGTCTCCTTCAGGGTTTTATGACTAAGTTTCTCATTTGACTATTGGGAATTTGGTATCGATCATATACTTTCTTAAAGCATATATCATACCTAGGTGTTGATCATATACTTTCCAAAAGTATATATCAAACCTACAAATTCAGTCAAGCTTCCAAAGCGAGACGACCGTGCACGGAATTTGATTCTTCCCAATATTTCATGAGTGAGCTCATGTCTTCCGGTTCAGTAATGAACATGTATGGTCCCTTTGATGAGATTGTATTACTCATATGCCCTTATATGCACATCAGCGTGCTCGTGTATAGACCTTGATTAGGTCATCAACCTATTGGTCTGTTAAATGTACATACTCAGACATATAGTAACACATCTGTCTCTGGTCAAAGAATGTGTTCCTATGTCGTGATAGCATATGACATAGGACTTTGGTTATCTCGATCTCGTTAAGTCAACTCTTTGACTTAACTAATCTGATACATCTGAAACTCTATTCCCATGCAGAGGACCTACATCAAGAGGTTGGTTAGATATCAGCCGAGTGAGAAAGGGTTGCCATCTCCTATGCATGCTGGAGATCCTCTCTTAACAATCATTTGACGGTACTTGATGAGTCCTCAATCTAACTCTTTAGATATTCGTCCAAGCACCAGCCTCTATGATTCAATAATTGAATCAACAGCTGTGTGATCATTAAGATGGTTATCGCACATAACCTAATTGTACTATGAGCCCTATTATGCAAATTAGTTATTCTTCATTTCAGATAAGGGAATGATATTTGCAATAACATTTATTGCATAATGTCTCGTCGTGGGCTCGCATGTCCAACAATCTTAACATGAATTTTGTAGATATAAATACATAGAAAAATACAAAGCAGAATTCATAAAAAAATAATGCATAGTGTGTCCGGGACACATAAAATAAAAAGTCAAAATAAAAACTTCACAGACATGTATCTTCTCCATATAATATCAAAATGGAACAAAATCACTCTTTAATTGTATATAACTTTTAGTAAGCTATTTAATGAATGTGGTTTCATTTAATTTGGAGCTAAGATGCAAAATTTAGATTTTGGGCCCATATTGTGAAATAAACATGTATATTTTAATCAATATATTTATTCCAATTTTTAAATTATTTTATTTTCATAAAATTGTATATATTATTTAAAACATTGTACATAATTAAAATAAAAAAATTATCAAAATAAAATTAAATTAAATAATACATATAAATACATAGATAAAATATTCTTATATACACACACCTATAATGTACATATACTTAATTAATTAAGTGCACATACAAACTCAGAAAAAATACAATAAAAATACCTAAATGTGTATAAAAATAAATCAAAAATACATAAAGTACATGTATAAAAAAATAAAATAAATATTATAAGATAAAATTAAAAACTACCCAAATACATGTATTTATACCTATATTTTACATGTAAATATCAACTTGTAATTAAAAGCCTCCTCAAAATAAATAAAAATATGTATAAAAGAATACATAAATTTGTAAACATTTTTGTTTTATAACTAAAATTTAATTAATTAATTCATTTATTAATTATTATTGATTATACAATATATTTCTGATATCCTTTTTTCTGGTTGGTCCATGTGGGCCAACCTGAGCCCTTCGACTATTGACCCCCAATCAATTATACTTCTCCCCTTTTGACTTGTGTCAGAGTCACAAGGCGACCCATTTTCTCCCCATTTTATGCCTCCACCACATTGCCCTCACCCTCGAGCCCTACTCCACTCCATAGCATGCACCTCCATGATCTTCGCCGACACATATCCTTCCATCTTCTCATTCGCCATCGCATGCCACACCACCTCGAAGCCCGCTACTCCACCAGCCTATAAAATTCCCCATCTCAACCTTTTTCCCCTTTGATTCATTTCTCGACTCAGATCTTTGGCTTTATGTGTTGAGAAAGGTGACAATGACACTCCACGTCGATCTGCAACGCGAGTGAGTGTCAAAGTCGTGATCCACACCATGGTGGAGCTTGTTGTGGCGAGGTATCTGCTCCCTATTCTCAAGTACAAGTTGCCCCTCCTTTTGTTACTTTTATGTAAATGTTATCCTTAGATTTTATTTCATGCATTTATTTCATGTTTTAATCAGTAATCCTATCGTACACTTAAGTTTTAGTTCGTCGTTTCACCATCGTCCTTACTTATTTCGACCATCACCAGCCATTACACTACCTTACCCTATTGTTTCTCCACCTTTTACATCATCTAGTACACTCGGATCCCTTTAGATCCGGTCCACCGAGGTTCCCTTCATCCCTTTGTCGAACCTCTTTATTGCATCTCCATTTCACCCTCTACATTCACCAATAAAGGCTCGGAACACATCGCCAGTACCTCATCGATATTTTCCTGCAGTACAATAACCAGAAGACCCCATCTGGTGGGTTTTTGCTCCAAGAACAGGACCTTCAGGTCCATTGCGCTTCATGACTTACCAAGACCACATCGTTGGGTCCTGTAGCTTTTTGTGGGTATCAAAGGTTGCAGACATTCTCCAGGCACATTTGGAGAACCTGAGCACTGTGAAAGGAGCTCGGAGGAGGAAGAACCAGGTAATCGAAGCTCGGGGAAGACATGTTTCTTCCATGTTCTTCATAAAAAGAAGCTGAGGAGGGGCTCCAGATCACTTAGGAGCTGTCGTATTTGAATGAACAATGGCCATCTAATCCGCCATGGGATCTAATCTAAGCCACATATCCACGAGGGGGTATCAACGATTTTGGACCATCGATTCACTTACGTAATGCCGACATGGCACACGCCCAAATGCTGGATCGCGCACCCTCTTTGGTGGTAGTTGCATCCATACCCCACCTTTTTATTTTATTTTACTTCTGGTCCTGTAATTTTTTGGAAAAGCTTTATAGTTTTTGTAAAAAGTTAAAATAAGACTACCTATCTTTCTGCACATTGCTTTTGAGTCCTTGCCAGCTAAGCTCATGCGGCTCCCCAAGTGAGTTGGGAATTTTGCGGACAAGTCCCTCAGGGTTTTGTAATTTCAATTTATTAAAAATAGCTCATGTACTCTAAAAAATCTCAAAAATTATGTTTATGTGCATGATTGGTTGCTTGTTCGCACTATCATTTTTATTTTCCATTTTGCTTGCATTTAGTATTTATTAAGTCTAAAAAGAGCAATTTTAATCCATGTTTGACTTAAAAAATACAAAAAAATTATAAAACCTTTTTCAAAAATTCCAAAAAATAACCTATTGTTTATTAACCTGTTTTATAACTCCAGACAAAAAACCACAAAATAATCTCAAAAGAAATCCTTAAAATACCAAACCTTTTCTAACCCTAAAAAATTATAAAAAAATGTCAAAGATCTTAAAAAATATTAGTTTTTATTTCATTTTTTCTATATACCATTTTCCAGATATTAAACTTGATTTTGAGAAATTTCAAACATTTTTGTTATTTTTAATTCTCAAATAAATTCTGTTTATTTAAAAAATAAAAATCCTTGTTTTTCCTTATTACGATTTTAAAAAAATACAGAAAACCACAAACATCCCCTAAAAATTTATAAAAATAGAAAACTATTTGAAAAATATAAAAAAAGATGTTATTTGAAACTTTTTGACTATTGTATCTATATTTATAAATATTATACCATGTATAGCTTATATATCCCTATATATTATTATATATAGTTTATATTACTATTACTTTTTATAAATATTATAAATATTTTAGAAAAACCTTAAAAAATAAAAAGGATTGTTCTTTTTGGTTATTTTCTAATTTTTGTATATTTATATAATACTTATAAGATTCATATACCTTATATACATATATACACTCTTGTATTTATATATATATTATATTAAAAAGAAATTAAAAATTAAAAACTAAAAATAAAAAATTAAAATATATTATCTTAAAAAAGAATTATTTTATTTGATTAGAAAACCCAACAAAAAACTTTGATTGATTTTTCGTACACTTGTATATATATACTTGATTATTTTTTTATTTATATAATTCCTACCACGTCCCATGCTTCCTGTGTTCAACCCCTACCTGCTTGTCCACTATACACATTCATCATAGGGTATACTAAATTTTGATCCACACACTTTGACTTCATTATTTTTATATTGTGGGTTAATTGTTGAATTACTTTGATTTTGTGAGTGGTCACTTTGACGACTATGTTTTCTCCTTGTGCGGAATATCAAACACTCGCAAGATTTGAGTTATCAATGAGTAGCTACTTCTCAATGAGGGAACTACGGTCTCCCTTAGCAAAGTGGATGGTTAAAAATAATACAAATGGCAACATCTTGAAATAATACGGGTAGCCGTCTAACGGTCCGTACTTACACCCATTCAGGTAGGAAGTAGATGCAACTATTCAAATGAGATTAAGCCAGTCATTGTTTCTCTAAGAAGCCAAAAAAATCCATAAAAATTGCAAAATAAAAAATAAAAAACATTAACTTTGGAGTTGGTGTATTTCAGACACATTCACTATCACTTAAGGCTTAAGGATTTGAGGATGCTTCGTTTTTTAGGTATTGAGAATCTGAGTTAACCAGACTTAGTCATTAGGATTTGAGACTTAATAATCCACACTTCCCTAGTTTGAAGTATATGAGTGCTATATTTCACTTTTAATCTCTACCTTCTAAGAATATAATCAACACATCACTTTTGCAGGAATGATGAGATGAGTTGAGGTTTCACTTGAGGGACTGGGACTTGAAATTTAAGTTAGTGATGATCGAGGATGGGATAAAGTCTATGAAGGCTTCATGAAACCTGAGTGTAAGAAAGCCCTATCGAGTATGTGAACAAGTTCTCATGCAATCATTTTATATTGACCTATATGCCAGGGTGTGATGAAACTAAACAATCGTTGATGAGTGTGCGCCAACTTGGTAAAAGAAATGGAGCTAGCCTACCAAGAAGAAAACAAAAGAAACGTGGATAAAAAGATCTATAAAATACAAGGTCAATCACAAAGATATTCCATCAAAGGCGAGCGTTCCCAACCATTTTGAAGTGTCTACTTGGACTAAAGCTTCTAGGACCAAGGAGTCGGGCTAGCACTCAAAAAGGGCTATGTGCAGTATTGTGATACAAGTGTAGGTGTCAAAGGTATCTTAGATACTCAAAAGAGGCACAACCCGATGTACTCCCAAGAAAACAAGTGCAGACGACTCTGAGATCATTTGAAGGCCATAATGATTAACAAAAAATACATGTGTTGAGTAGTAAGGCACTCCAGAGGTCCCTTGTTCCAATGTGAGAGAGAGAAGAAAATACAAGGACCTAGGCCCTCCATCATCTAGCCTTCCATATATATTTTCAAGTCAGAAAAACTAATGGTGTGTTGGATTGAACAAAAGATTTACTTATTCCCTAGTGTTGAGGATTAGTCTAGAGTAGACTCTCCTGGACTGATACCTTGGGTAACATCTCGACTCGACTCTCATAATTGCAGTACACTAATTGTCATATCCTTATATTATATGTACAAATAGAGAGTTTGATAATTAGAAAAGATGGATTCCTTTTGACTAAAGCTTAGTTGAGCCCATAATTTTAGGATCACTCAAGTCATAGGTCCTTTATGAATAGCCTTGAAAAAATTCACATGCACCATCAGTGATTAATCTGACTCCTCCATTCTTTAGATGCTCGAGGAGGAGCATAGTTTAAATATATGAGGGGGTGAATCTCTGATTTATCACCAATATACTCCTTTATTATCCTCTAAGCTTGTTCAATTCAATAAAAAGCATCAATAATTACTCTTTATTAACAATTGACCCTATTCTTGTAAATAACCTAATTACGATATACAAATAACCCCCTTTTATTCTCTTTTTTCTTGTTTTATTTCCTATTAAAAATTCCAAAAAATGGATTAAATAATCTATATATTTATTTTGGTTTTAAAAATAAATTAAAAAGATAAAAAACATAAAATAATTAAGACATAGTATTTTTATTCTTTAAAAAACTCTCAAACTTTTTACTTTGTTTATTTAATCTCTTTTGACTTTTTGTCCAACATGAAACATGTAGATCTCCTTGAAATCTATAACTTTCATGTTTTGACTTTTTCCTTTCGCCTCCTTCTATTACTTTTTGAATTTCCCATTCTTTTCTTATTTTTAAATAATTTTATTGGGCCACATGGTGCTCTCTGGAGCCTCCACGCGTCCCATTCTCCCTTGCACCACCTTCCCCGCTTTTGGGTCGTCTAATCTTCCTTCCTAGCCTTCATCTCAGTAGCTCATCTCCGCTTCTCTCTGCATCCTTGGATCTTCTCCCCAGATGGAATCCTCACAGCTCCTCCCCACCTTCACCTCAACCCTTGGATGGTGTCGCATCCAGCAGCTATGATTCCTCCACACCATCTTTTCTCTTCCCCATCGTAGGATGAAGACCCAACACTCATCCTAACCATCACTTCATGCCACGTCTACCACAATAGTATCAGATCTTGTGATCTGATCCTAGCACTTGCGTCGTGCTTCTCTCCTGACTGTTAGATCGCACGATCCAACGGTCCGACTGCCTTCTTCCTCCTCCAAACGTTCCCTCTCTCCCATGTTTCCCACGACATCCATCTATACCCTTCCTTTTCTAGATCCACCACTCTACCAAATCTCCATGACCTAAACTCATCCCCGTGTAGCCCGATCATACCTCTATCACACGCATGCCCTAAACATACACTATGATGTTCAAGGGCTCGATGACTTCGGTTACAATCTTGCTGCCTCACTCTGTAACGGTCAAAACCACCATCTATTAAACCCTCACCTCCGGCCACCTAACACCCCGTCCACCATTTCATGGGCCACAACCTAGCTCCTCTTCCTCCTTCTATGATGGAGGAGGAGTGGACCGAGGAGCAGCGATGAAGGGTGTGCCTAGGTGTTGACCTTTGATTGGCCGGCCAAGTCACGATCCTATTGACAACCATTCAAGCTTCGGGGAGTAGGCTTCCCTTGATGAGTGACGAACTGAGCTCCTCCATGAGCTCTGTCCAAGCCATTTCCTCTAGCGTTGCCCTCCTATTCTCTAGGTAACTCTCTCCCCATTCTTCTATGTTTTATCATTTTGAATTAGACATACACACTTGACATCAGCATCAATCCATTGAGCCTCGACCTTCACAGCACATTGACGATCCACGCCAGCCACTCCGATCACCACCTCCTTCCTCAATGACCTCCGCCATCACAAGCATCTTCCCCTATCAGAGGCAGAGGAAGACCCACTCCGGGAATCACCTTCTCCACCCTGCATGCCCTCTACTCAACACCCCTTGCTTCGGCTATCTCCTATATATCTCCCTTGCAGGTCAAGCTTCAATGGTCGGAGTTTCATCCCTTGATCCATTCTAGATCCTCTATGTCAGTGAGGGTGCGTCGCCACATCGCCTCAAGCTGCTCCGTAGCTTCCTACCCCATCCAGCATCTTTGTCGACCTTCCCACGAGCTTCCTTGATCATCCGCACATGAGTTTGATGGTGGAGGAGCTAAAGGGGGATTGACAATGCCCCACCTTCACTGTCACACTTGGGGAAGATGTTGGCGGAGCCTAGTGCTATAGGTGCCATCCGATCATCCTGATCATACAACTCTCATCTCGCGCTAGCCTTAGTTGCACACCAGGAGCCTCGGTGGGACCAAAGTAAGGATGAAGCATTGGGACATGGCACGTGTCTTGAACCTCTAATCAACCCTCGCCCACCTCCCGAGCCTACAACACGCGGATGCAATGCACGTACGGGCTAGGTAATTTGCATTTGAATCCCACCATGTTTCAATACTTGCTAAAAGGCCCTTCACAGACACACATTCCTCACGTGTGCAAAAAGGAAATTATATAGGAGCCCTGCCAGCTTTTCATTATTGCATTTATGCCCCAGTCAGGGATCTTTTTGCATGTTTTAACATTTTATTCTCTATGTTTTTATTGCAATTATGCCATGCACTCTTTTATCCATAACATGAGCATATGACCTCCAAATTGAATGATTTCAATTTAATTTTATTGCAAATTTTCGGCTCTTCCTGATGGCATATTTTATTCATTGATTTGACACATAATTTAAGATGTTAAACTCTAGGTATTTATTATGTCAACTACTCCTCATTTTAATGCCATTATTAGAGTTATGGGATATTTTTGAGCTTGAATTATTGATGAAATTCAATCTCTTTTGATAGCTCAATGATTGGATTATTTTATGGCATATTTTTGCATGCTTCACTCTATATCATCGCATAGCATCTTGCATCATTTTAAATTGCTAAAAATCAAAAGAAAAATTACATATTTCTCCTCTTGCATTGCATAGCATTTCATTATACATTGCATTAAATTTCCTTTGCATATACATAAAATAAAAAGATGCATGTTATGTGTCAATTATACATTACATTGTATTGCATCATGTTCCATGTATAAAATTCTTAAAACCAATAAAGAATATTTTCTTCGCATGCACCTCATGCATTTTCATCACATCAATATTTTTGCATGATCATTTTATGCATCCCATTTCTGTGTGTTTTATGTGCATTCTGTCTGTATTTAGAAGACCTAGATCAATAATTTAATCACTTATTTTAATCATTAGTTTCTTATTAATTGATGAGGAGGATCGTATCCCTGTATTCGACCTTGGTGTACTTATCAAGTAAAAAATTCATCGCCACATATTCGAGCTTGTGGTCGATTCTATTTAGATTTAAAATCACCTCTTGCGCTACTATAATATGACATTATTAAAGAGGTAATTTTGAGGTTTATTATTCTCCCTATTGCCTTGTATATGGAAACCCTTGCCATTTTCTCATGGAACTCATTGATAAATCCCTACATGATGTCAATGTATGTAATCTAGACAGAGAGAAAGTCCGGAAGAACGGGAAGCTAGACATGAATTGCTTGTTGGAATTCAGAGACTCTGCATATGACAACAACCTCATGTACAAAGAAAAGGTCAAACGATGGCATGATAAGCATATCAGATAAAATACCTTTGTACCGAATCAGATAGTGTGGTTATTTGATGCTAAGTTAAAGTTGTTTCTAGGAAAGCTAAAGAGCAAGTGGTCCAGACCCTTCATCTTGAAAAATGTGCATAATAATGGTAGCATTGTAATATCTAGCTTGTCATCTGATGCACAACCTTTTATAGTCAATGGATAGCTGTTGAAACCATATCTTGAGCATGACACTTTTTTGTCCATTGTTTATTCAATTCAAGTGATATAACAAGAAGAGTTTCCGAATGCTGAAGGACCAGACATATAAAATCCCAAAAATATAATGTCATTTTATTCTTTTATTCTTTTCATTTCCTTTTCTATTCTTTCTATTCATTCGTTATTCAATCATCCCTTTCATCACTACTATACTTAGGATATGCTTCATCCTAAGTACAAGGGAGGCGACTGACTTGAGTGTTCATTCTTTGATCCTTTACCTATCTCCCAACTTGTTGATGATTCTTTTCTATACTTAGGGCATTTTTACCCTAAGTTTGGGGGGTGGACAAACGGGCTGACGATTTCATACATTCTAACCCTCGATTGTCCCCACTTTTTATACAGTCTAATATGATTAAGATTATTTAATCCTAAGTATAGTGGGGATGGTCAACGTCTTATTCTTCGAGTAATTGTAGTTTAATATTTTGCATACTTAGTACGAGTTACGTATTACGTTCTTCTCAATGATCACTATGAGGATATAGTTCGAGCAAAGTATAGGAGGGTCTCATATATGTATATATACATTAGATATAACTCATACTTTTGTATTGTTAATAAATATGGCTAATATACTAGGTAAGGGTACATAACAAACCAATTGTAAAGAATAATACTTACATGAAACTTGCACACACCACTAACACAATAACTCTTTTATTTTATTAACTCTTTTATACCTTTTAGAAATCCCATAAAGATTTGCAAAACTTCAAAAAACCCATAAAAATTTGAAAAATATTTTCAAAACACCATAAACATTTGCAAAACCTGTTGAAAATCCTATAAAAAGTTTAAAACTAGAAAATGTCTTCACAAAAATATTTTCAACATTACATGTGCATTTTTCTAAATGGTTTTGACAATTGAACAAGTCCAAATTAAATAAAAATATTAGATCTTTGTATAGACCTTAATCCACCTAATTTTAGAGGAACTTGTTAAGGACTGGAATTGAGATGCTTCCGGTCATTATGACTTAATTCTTTAGGTTCTGTGAGACTATGGTCATGGATCTATTCAATGTGACTAACTAGAACCTTCATGTCATCCATATGATTCTTGAGACAGTGGCTTGACTTGAAACCACACACTGAACATTTTGCTCAACCAAGATGCATTGTTGAAAAATATGTAAGTCTAAGTCTGGACGATACTAGGTCGCTTCATAATGGACGGCTCAGGAACCATTCTTGAGTACTATTGAAATTGGTACTTCATCTTGTTTTTTCTCTGGTAGCATGGACATCTAACGACTGGAGATTGGATTGAAATAAAGCTCGGGATGAGGAACGGTCTGCTAGCACAATTTTTCTAAGACCCCAAAACATGGGTGAACCAAAAGATTCTATATCTATCGAGGCAAACCAAGAATGTAGTGCAATGAAAAAAATAAAGAAATATCCAAAAGACGCCTACAAAAAATATTCCAAAAATTTTGAGCTTCAAAAAAGGCCTAATTCTTGGTGGACTCTTGGTTACACCAACCGAACTTCACAAGGAAATGCGACTACACTTGTCCATTTCCACTTCTTTTTCCTTTCTTATAGCTTCTCCCTTCTTCATTGTGAACTAGCGTGCACCTAAACTTAGAAGGAAATATCCATCTCCTTAAGGATGAGTTACCAGATAAGGAGACCACTGGATAGTTCAACATCTTATCGGGAAAGAGATAACACCATCCACACACTTGGTACTGGTCATTTCAAGGTTACAAGAGTTACATTTGAAAGTATGGTTCTGACTAGACTGTTGAGTTGAACTGAATAAAGGAGCAAGGAATCTCAGGACTATTTAGTCGCAAGTCCTAACTTTAATATGGTTCCAAACACATTAATAATCTAAATGTCTTAACTAAGCTCCACACTTTGATTTTGTAAAGACAAGTTTGAAATCCATGATCATTCTACCTTCTATAGAAAGAAAGAAACAAGTTTCATATTTTAATAAAAAATAATAAAATATTTTTCTGTTTATTTTCCTTTTATTTCTATTTCTATTTTGTCTTCTTCTGGCCTACGTGGACCATTGGGAGAGGAGTCACAGTTGACCTCAGTCAACTCCTTGGTTTCCCTAGCCCGGTTGCTGTCAAATGTTAACCTGTTTTAGCATTCACTACATTGAACGAATCGCCTCACCCATTTCATGAAATGTATTCCTTGATATTTGTTCTTCGATGCTAGATCAAACCCTTGGTCAATCTTACATCGATCCTCACAGAAACCCTAGGTCTTTGGAGCTCCTTCCACTGCTATAAAATGAAACCCTAGGCTTCGATTCAAATTTTGATCCCTCTTTCCGACCATTGAACTCCTTGAATCAATGCCTGAGGTAGTCCTTCATAATAGGAAGTGACCCCCATCGAATAAAAGCGAGTAGGAGCGATGTTGGAGGAGATCCAAACTTCGTTGAAGCTCATCAATGCAATCTTTGCTCCAGGTCACATCATGGCTTCTATTTTCTTTGTCTTTTAGATTTTTAGTAGTAGCATTAATATAGTCATGCCTTTTATTTCATCTGATTTCATCTATTTTAGTGTAGAAAATCCAAAATGTAGTTCGACGGAGCTCCAAACTCCAGCCCTTGTTTCTATTGTTCTCGACAGTTTTGACCGACCCTCTAATCACCCCCATACCTTGACCACTTCATATTCTTCCACCCCGATCCATTTTCACCCCAGCTCTGGCTAAGATCTGGGAGATCAGTTCTCATCCTCTGCCCCTTGTCGGAGCACCTCTGCCGCATCCATTCCACCATCTTTTTTAGCAGCTAACAGATCAAGGAGCTTCATTCCAGGCCCATGATTCTTCTTGTACAGGTAGGTACCCCAGAGGACCCTTTTTGGGGCTTGATTGATTCATGGACAGAAGCTTAAGGTCCCTCAACTTCATCAATCTCTCATATCCTTCATCTCCATCATTGAGGTATGGATCCATCTGAGACCTCAGGTTGTTGCAGAATCACCCAAGGAGCATTTTGAGACATCCAGCAGCCTAGGAGATTCCCGAGATCAGGAGTTTTGCCCGATCAGAGCTCACCCAATCGAGCCTTCTTCCCTATTCTTCCAGACCCACTCCTAGCTGTTGGATCAAGAACATGTGCCATGTGCGGCAGGGGTTGTCCAATCAAGAGACAAGCGACCGTCACATCAGAGGGCAGGATTTAATCTCCGCCCTCCATCCACGAAACGTCATCAGCCGTCCTCTACACACCATGTGGATAAGTGGTGCTCCATCTATCATCTGCCAATGCCTATTGAAGGGTATATTGCACATTTTCCCTTCCACTTTTTGTATTTTACATTTAGTCCATAAACTTTCCTCTACCATTGTAATATTTATGTAATATTTATATTAAGAACCCAAGCTTTCCTTTATTTGTGATTTAGTCCAATCTATGTCACCTCATGTGCCTATACGCGTGAGGTGGCATGAATTTTGCATAGATACCCTTGTGGCTTTGTGTATTTATATTTGGTCCATGAACTTTGGATATTAGTGTATTAAGTTTTGGTAGATTTGCATACTTGGCCCTTTTGTTTATGTTATTTTCATTTATAACCCTACTAGTGTGGAATATATATATTTAAGCAGAAAATTTTATATAAGCCCTTGGATTACGTTTAAGGGTTATTAAATGCTCTGAAACTTTCTAGAAATTACAATTAGGTTTGTGTACTGTAGTATAATTTTGTATTTTATTTTAATTATTGAAAATATCATTTTACGTCTAAAATTATTGGAAAATTATCATAAGTGCTTAGAAACATATTGTATCACATATATTTTTCTCAAGGAAACTAAAATTATTTTCCTATTTATAAAAATACAAAAATATTGTATATTCTCCTTTTTAGAATTTAAAAATCCATAAAAATTATAAAATATTGTAAAAAAAATACATAAAAATCCGTGTATGTTTATTTAGCTATATTTGATTTTTGACCAAATATTTTTGCAAAATATTAGATAAAACTCCTAAAATTTTAAAAAACTTAAAAAACCTTATAAAAAATTCACATATAAATCACAAAAATATTTTCTAAGTTTTTAAATTTTCTTTAGTTTATCTAGGATTTGCAAAATATGAATTTGGTTCAATTTGAATTGATATATATTTATTAAGCTCAGTTCAAGCTCCTTGATTTACAATTTCATTTGTTTTGTCTATTTCCTATTTAAAAATCCATAAAAATTCTCAAAATAAACAAAAAATATCAAAAATAGAGAAAAAAATATAAAACTCAAACATTTTTTATTTCTGGAATTTTGAGTTTATTTGTTATATTCTAAAAGTCCAAAAACATCTCCTTTATCCTTTTGTTTATAAATTATATGTAATTATATATTATATATTAATTTAATAATTAAAATTAAAATTAAAATTTGTAAATTTTAAAAACATAAAAATTATAAAAAATCCAAAAGCCATAAAAACATTAAAAACTAAAAGCACAAAAATCCCTAAGTTGTCTATTCATTTTTTTGCTCTACCTCGTGCGCTCCTTTGTGGTTTGACCACTACTGCTTGCATATTATACACATATTTTGTAGGGTATAATAAATTTTAGCTCACCTACAGTTACTTGCTTAATCATTATAATGAATTAATTGGTGATTAACTTGGGTTATTAAGTGTTGAGAGCAGAGAGAGATGTTGATACATTGATTGTCGGATCAGACTTGTTGGACACCGCATGCCCTCCAAGACCTAATGTTAGATACCTCATCAAAATGATTCAACATCTATACAAGTAATATTCATAGTCATAAGGGTTTGTGTATGATATATACTTATTCTGACCTGGCTTTTGAGGAGACTAGGACAGAGTTTTGTGGTTCTTGAGCGCTGTTGAGTTTCAAGTCCAATTCCTAATAAGGTTCCGAACATGCTAACAATCCAAAGGTCTGACTAAGATCCAAAATGTGTTTTTATGAAAATAAGTTTATAGAATCAAAATAATTCCAACTCATTTCGTTTCCTTTTCTTTATTATCTTTTTAGCACTCATTTTCAATAAGTATTTGCTAGGGACAATCAAAGGCAAGTACAGGGAGTGATAAATCTCCATTTCATAACCTTTATTCTTTCATTTTGTCCCTAAATCCTAAGTTGATTGCATATAAATAACATTAGTTTGTACAAAATAACATTCATTATTTAATCTATAAATGCTTTGTAAATATTAGTTTTTAATTTTAAAAAAAATAAAGGAAAAGAAAGAAAAAGAAATGAAGTATTGAAAATGATGAATGACCCTAAACCTCGAGACCAGGTCAATATTGACGTGGTCGATCAGGAGTAAAGTAGGGGGATATAGGGTAAACAAACTGTAAAAATCACACATTTAAAGCCCTAGATTTATACCATGATAATAGCCATTTTTGACCTATTTTATTATTCATTTTATACACCTCAAATAATAAAATGATCAACAAAAAAATTCTATATAAAAATACATAGAAAATTATAAAAATAATTACACATAAAAATAATATATTATGCAATTAGGACACACATATGAAAAAGCATCAAATCAGACTTTACATATCTATATCTCCTCGATATGAAATAGTAATTCACTAAACTCGCCTCTGTTGTATTTAAAATTAAATTATCTATTTAATGAAAGTGGTTTCCTTTAAAATAGAGTTAAAATGCAAAAGATAGTTTTCTGGGGTCCCATTATACCATATACCTTCAAATTTATTCATTTAGTTTATTCATTATATTTTTATTATTCTTATATTTTAAATACGATAAATGCTATTAAACTTATTATAAATTTTAATATGAAATAAAATAATCCAAAAATACATTAAAATAAATAATATTATAAACTATATAGGTATATTATACATATAATGCAAATACCATTATTTATTTAAGTTTGTAAATAAAATCAAAAAATAAAGGAAAAAATATGTCAATATGTTTTTAAATATACAAAAAATGTATGTATGATAATAAGATCAAAAATACAAAATAAAAAATAAAATACTCAAAATATAGGTAAATATATATGTAAGTGTACTTGTAAAAATTAACACCTAATAAATAAGGCCATAAAAATAAATAAAAATGGCCTAAAATAGTATATAAAATAAAAAACATTTTTTTGTGATTTTAACTTTTATTTAATAAAATACCTATCTATTTTATGTCGATTTAATTCTCTATTTTTCCCTGTTATGTCCTCTTCTGGTCTGACATGGAACAATGAGGGGTGATCCGTCATTGACCTCAGGTCAATTGCCCCTTCTAGAGCCTTGCTCTTGTCAGACCCATCTCCTCCCCCTTTTCCTACCTTTTTCATGCATGATACGATGATCAAATTGCCTGAATTCTTAACTAAATTGGTTGATTGGATCTCCCTAATTTACGCCAAATCTTAAGATCCTATCGATCTTCATCGATCTGGAAGAGACCCTTTCCGCAAGATGAGTCCTCACCTCTTCTATAAAGCTCCTTCTCCAAGCTTCAATAGGTGGTTAGTCCCTCCTTACCACATCATAAACCCATGTAATCACTCCTAGGTGCGAGCTCTTCATGATAGGAAGAGTTTCTCCTCGATTCCAAGGTGAGGAGAAGAGCGGTGAGGTGATTCAACGCCATCACCGACGAGCTCCAATGCATGGTTTTGTATCCCTGCTTCTCTGCCAGGTGAGGCTTTATCTTTAAGATATTATCTTTGCATTTTGTTTCTTAGTCTAATGGTATGATTAGTTTCCTTTGATTTCATCTAAATACCAAAATCCCCAAAATTTCCGTAACGTGTAGCTCTTGAGCTCCATGTCCTTATTCCCCAAGTCTAAACCCTATTATGCTCTACTGATCAATTCATTTTGGCCCCCTCATCTTATTCATCTTCCCCTTCACCTAGAACATCTTGATCTTGTATAGATCAGGTTTGTGAGCTTCATATTCTACCATTGCTGAAAGCTCCTTACTCCCCCATCATTTTAGTTATTTTTTCCCTTTTATGTGGTCGAGAGCCTTCGCCTTCGAACCCCAATGCTTTATGCACAGGTGAACTAGTTAGAGGATCCCATCTGGGGTCGATTAAAACCAAGAAGCATCACTAGGTCCGCCATTTCTACAGAGACCTTCGAGACCCCATCGACGGGTCCTGGACCTTCTTGAGCATTTTAATAGTTGTGGATCACTAACAAGAATCTGTTGACCACTTCAATAGCTCGAGAGGATGTATAAGGAGAGAGTTTTGCCCGATCGAAGCATCCCTGAGCTGTTCTTGGTCAGTTCTTGTTGGCACTTCAAAAGCTGTTGGATGAAGAACGGGCTCCAAGTTTAATCTATGTCGTTGGATCGAGTCGAAGCGTTGTGTGTCATTGGCCGTTGGATGCACTGAAGTGAAGTAATCCGGATCACATGTGAGCGCGAGGGTAAGTATTTTACATCACAAACCCCCTACTTTTTGAGTATTTATTTTTAGTATTAAATATTTCATTTCCAAGTGTAATGCATTTTGTAATATTGGCTATCATACCCTTGAACTTTTTGGATAGTCCATGCCTGGTCACCTCATGTGCTTATACACGTGAGGCACATGGGAATTTCACAAGGCAACCCTTCTGGGTTTCCTTGTTTATATTTGGTCTCAAAATTTGGAATATTAGTGTTAAACTTTTGTGGAAATTGCATGAGAGACCTGGAAATTATTTTATTTGCAAAAATACCCATGTTAGTGATTATTTAATGTAATATATTTGTGTTATTTTCAAAATTGGTCCTTAACTTTGCTATATTGTTATGAACTGAAAATAAACTTTCTGGAAATTGTATTTGGGTCCTTTATTTCCCAAATTAAATTATTTTGTGTATTTGAAGTGTTTTAAATAGCATTTTCGGTTTAAAATTTATGGAAAAATTACATTAATTGCTTAGAACTCTATTTTATCACACATATTTTTCTTAGAGCAATTGATGTTATTTTTCTATTTATAAAATCCCAATAACATTGCATATTTCCCTGTTTAAGCTAAGAAATTTTTTAAAAATGTCAAAACTCCCAAGAAATTTCAAAAAAATATGAGCTATACTATGTAGTGTTCAAACATATATCCAAAAATCACAAAAAATTACAAAACCAAAACCATGAAAATGGTAAAGAAAATGGTAAAAATCTGAAAACCTTATAAACATCTTAAAAAATTCCCCAAAAGTCCAAAAATAGTGTTTTAACCATCTGAATTTTCTTTATTTTATTCGATTTACATGAAATTGATTTAGACCCTATCTGAGTTGCTAGATATTTATTAGGTCTTTTTTAATCTCTTAATTTCTGTTTTCACTGTTTTATATTTTAATATATTAAAAGTCCATAAAAATTCTCAAAAAATCATAATAAATAAAGAAAAATATCACAAACAAAAAATAATTTATTATAAAATTTGTGACTTTATTTTATATTTTGAACTTTCAAAAAGGTCGAATTTCCTTTATCATATGTGTACTGATATGTTCCTATTATATATATTCATTATCTATATTTATATATATTTTATTATATCTACAATATTACAATTAAAAGTCAATTAAAGACTTTTGCAAATTTAAAATACAAAAAAACTATATAACTAAAAACCCATAAAAACATTTGAAAAAAGAAAACCAAAAAAATACCCAAGTAGAAAGATCACTTTTTCTTTATTTCCCTCTGCTCTATGTGGTATGATATCTACATATTTGCACACTATACACGGATTTTGCATAGTTAAAATAAAAAGTAAATTTTGACTCATACATTTTCATTGATTTATTATACATTGCGAGTTTGATTGTTGTTGACATCGCATCGATCAGGTACCGAGTGCCGTGAGAGAGACTGACACAACAATTGCCAGATCCGACTTGTAAGACATCACATGACCTACAAGATTGGATGTTAGGTTCCCCATTCTTTACGGTCAACATGTAGTCACATATCCTAAGGAGCTTGACCAGCGTAGTCAAGTCTCCAGCTGCAGGCAACCTTGAGATATTGACTTTGAAGCATAATGCCTTGCTTATTTAAATACATACTCCGACGTGAATTTATTTTTCATTGACTTTTGCACGTCTATTCTTTTGGAGTTTCTGATTATGCATTTTTATACTACATGCAACATTATTTACATAAGGAATTTTTCCTCTTGAGCCAGTAGACTATCCCTCTTTTGAAGCTTTATAACAACCTACAACGTCCTCTCTTTAGATGTCCATGCCAGATCAGGATGGGGGCACTGGCCAACTATTGGCGAGATGTATGTTTCCACACATGTGCTTCCTCAAGCCAAAGAATCCTACCCTTACCGTCTCCTTAGAGTAGAGTTAAGTACAGAGTGTGGTGTCCAAGTTAGGTCATTATCAATAGGAGTCATATGCGCACATCGAAATACACTACTTAGGCTAGTCAATATGACATGGAAACATAGTCTTGTGGACTCAAAGAATTAAATCTCATTGACCTGAAAAGTCTTAATTCTAGTTCTTGTAAGGTTCCTGTGAAACTAAGTGGAGTAAGATCTAGATTAGGCTCCAATCTTTTGATTTTTTTTAAACTCGTTCAATTGTCAAAAACCATTAAAAAAATGCTCATGCAATGCAAGAAAATATTTTTGTGAAATAATTGTATGGTTTAAACTTTTTATGGAATTTTGAAAAAAATATTGCAAGTTTCTATGGAGTTCTGAAAGTTTTTCAAAATTTTAGGTATTTTAATAACTTTTGCAATTGTTTATGGGAATTTTAAAAGGGTTTAATAGATTAAATGCATTCATACTTTCATAATAATTTAATTCATATTAATAAGGAATTTTATATATGTTATATAAAGGTTTTTGTTACCTATGCGAGCTCGAGGCGAACCATTCCTACAAAAAATGATATTTCAATTATTGTTATACAAATAAAAAATATTGATTTATTTCATTCTTTGTCTGAGATTAAATGAATGAATGCACTACAAGGTCCCTTAGTACAATTAGGGTTATTTACCATGGCCATTTTAATGACCATACAACTGTTGTTCAATGGTTGAATCATAGAGATTGGTGCTTGGATGATATCAAAAGTATTAGATTGAGGACTCATCAAGCATCTCCAAATGATTGTTAATAGATGATCTCCCGTTAGAGAAGGAGATGTCGATCCTTCTCTAAAGGCTAATATCCGACCAACCTCTAGATGTAGATCCTTTTGCATAGGAATACACATTCAGAGGTGTCAGATAAGTTATGTCAAAGAGTTGACTTAACGAGATCGAGATAATCAAAACCTATGTTGTATGTTGTCACGATATAAGAATGTGTCATTTGATAAGAGAAATATATATTGCTATATGTCTGAATATGTACATTTGGCAGACTGATAGGTTAATGATCTCATCAAGGTCTATACACCAGCAAGCTAGTGTGCATATGAGGGCACATGAGTAATATGATCTCTCAAAGGGATCATACAGGTTCACTATTGAACTGGAAGACTTACGAGTCACTGAATACGATGTTTAATTTGGGTACGTTGTAGTATGTGTACTTAGCGAATCAATCAGAACCGAGAGAAGATCTCCGTGAAGAGTGTCTCGGCTTAATTTATATCCCGGGCAAGTCCGGGGTCGAACATAGGGAGGCAAAGGAACAACTTTGGGGTTAGTTTCAAAATTTAGATCTAGGTTTCCAGTGCATATTTTTTTAATTTTTTAAATCAAAATGAATGCCAAAAACAAGATGCGATTGAGTTAAGACACTAAGAAAGCACACAATTAGGTCGAATTAATTTTAATAGAAAATAAGTCCAATTTAGCCAAATCGTATTTTTTCTAGAATCCTAATCCAGTGAGGAACACCAAACACATTTTTTTGTATTTTTAGGAATTAAAATGCAATAATTACAAATGCACACTTTTTACGGTTTTTTTCGTAATTTTTCATACAAGCAGTAAGCAAAAATCATGAAAATTTTACTGAAATGAAAACATGATGTAAGGAAGCTACAGTAATATTTTTGGATTTTTTTGATAAAGTATGATTTTTATGGATTTTTTAGTGAAAACAGAGTGATAGTGAGTAATTAATTCCTAATAAATCCACAATAGCAAATTAGGTAGAGAGCGAATTATTTCAAATAGATATTTATACAAATAATCCAGTAGAGTTGATATTTTGCAAAAATGATGTACGCGGATTTAATTAAAAATCAATTACGAATATCACTCTATAATTTATTTCAGGCACAAGACAACTCTAATTTGGATGAAATTTGGATAGTGATTCAATCACATTTCAGGGCATCATGTCTAAATTTTCAAGAATGTTTAGAGCAACATCGAGTTAGATATAAATTTAAGAGCACAGAATGGGTAAAATATGAAATATTTCAGTTCACTATTTTTAATTAATTATCCAAATACCATAAAAATATAAATAAATATCAACGTGGTAGAGAACTGGTTGCTCAACATCAAGACATTTTTCATTGAAATAAAAGATGAAAGTTAATGTCCAAATTAATAATCAAACACAGGAGTATCCGTGCAAAACATAAATGACTTAAACAACACAACAACGACACAGTGACTTTTTTGTAATTACATAAATAGTGCGGAAAAACTATGCAATTTTTACAATAAAAAATAAAGAGAAAAAAAGATGGACCTTCTTCTTCCTTTGCTAGGCACGATGGGGCGGAACATGAACCCAAAAAGAGGGTCGGCAGGTGGCGCGGGTCGGCACCGTTGGGGAAGAGACACAGAGGGGAAGCGGGAGTGCGTGCGCGGCCGCAACGGTACGCGGCGGTGGTGCGGATGGCGGAGAGGCACATGGGCGGCGGTGGTGATTGATGGCTTGGCTGAGGAGACCTGCGGCGGAGGGAGGCAGCCACCTGCGGTGGAGCAGCTGGCACGAAGCCCGCGCGGCTTCGGGGAGACGGAGGGCGGAGAGCGGTGCCGCCTCGCGCGGCTGGGGCAGGGGGGAAGGCGGGGGGCGTATGAGCCGCCGTTGCTCCTCCCGTGATTTTTTTTTTATTTTTTTTTGTTTTATTGATGCTGCTATTTTTTTTAATTTTATATTTTTTAATTTAAAAAAATAGGGAATGCAAATAATAAAAAGAAAAGTGTGATGGTGGTAATATGATGAAATAGAAGAAATGGAGGATGATGGGTGGGCTAAGTAAACAAAATGTGAGATAAAATAAATAACGAGGAAAAGTAGAGAGACAACTTACCTGGTGTTCGCCGGATTTGTGGAGCAGCTACGCTGGACTCCTGTCGTCGCTTCGATCTGATTGGCAAAATCAAAATCAGAGAAGCTACGCGAGCTCTTCGGGGAGCTCGTGACGCGGAGCGGAGCTCTGCGGATCTCTCCTGAAGGAGGCCGTCGCTTGAGGAAGAAGCCTCGCCGCTGTCACCAACAAAACACTCCAAGCTCACTCCTTTTCCTATTAGTATGAAGGATAGGGAAAATGAGGTTAATGGGATGAATACAAAGAAGAGGAAGAATGGGAAGTTGATAGAAAATGAATGTGGAGTTGAATGAGAGGTTGAAAAGATGGTGGAGTTGAACGGAGGTTATTAAAAAATGGTGGAAGAGATGGAGTGGAATGGGAGGTTATTGTAGAGAATGGGAAAAAAATAAAAGGAAAATAAAACAAAATAAAGTAGGCTACTTTAAATACAATAAAATAAAAGAGAAGAAAAAGAGTGGGGAATTTACAAAAGAAGACAAACAATATGTACATTTTTTTGTTTGCTTTTCTAATTTGATTTTTTTTGTATTTTCAATAAAAGATATTTACAAACTAAAAATAAAATAAAATAGTAGATATAAAATGGAACTTAAAAGATTTTTTGATATTTTAGAAATTAAGAAGAGTAAATAAAAAAATGGGAAAACAAAAAAATATGTACAATATATACAAAGTACATGTAGGTCCCAAAATACAACTTTTGCAAATGAGCTCCGTTAATGAAACCACTTCTGTTGGATAGATAATTTTCTAACTTGAACTTTAAAAGTTAGTTTGATGAATTTGGAGTTCATACGGAGCGGGAATTTGCCCTAGAAGTTGGACTTTACAGCTTTTTGTCTTTGGGATCTAGGAGCATTTATTTGAGATAAAATTTATTTTATATTTTTGTAATTTTATATACATTTTTATGAACAAGATAGAGAAAGAATTATCCAAAAAGGAGTTGAAATAAAATTATTAAAAATACATGAAGTTTTGGGCTATTTACAGGTGAAAAACTCCTTCATTTTTGCGGCTTTTTATTATTAATTTATTTTGTACAATCTAATATACATTAATTAGTGTGTTTTATTTACAAGAGTCATTTTGTTATTTTATTGATTTTATATACATTTATTTGAGATTTTACTCAGGAATTTTGCTAAGATCAAGATATTGAGATGATGAATTGCGGATTCATCACCCCCTATAATTAAACTTTGCTAGTCCTCAAGCAAATAAAGAATGAATAAGTTGGAATAACCCCTAACTGTGCATGTGAATACAAGACTTGATCCGTTCAAGAACTCTCAATTTTAGAGATCCTAAAACTCTAAGTTGAACCAAGCTCTAGTCAAAAGGTATCCAATTTCCCTAATCATCAGACTCTCTCTGTATACATATATATAATGGATATGACTTTAAGTGTGGAATGAAGTTACAAGAGTAGAGTCGCAACGTCACCCTAGGTTCCAGTCCAAGAGACTCTCCTAAGAACCCAATCCTCAACACTAGGGAATAAATCATTTCTTGCCTCCAATCCATAATCTCTTTAGTTGTCAGACTTAAAAGTGTAGATGGAAGGCCAGATGATGGAGGGCATAGGATTGTGTTATTTCTTCTCTCCCTCTCATTAGAACAAGGATTCTCTTTAGTGCCTTATTACTCAACATATTTTTTTGGTGTTGATCAGTGCGTCCGTCAAGAGAAGTTGAAGTCGTCTGCACTTGTTTTCCTGGGAGTACACTGGGGTGTGCCTTTTTTGAGTACCTATCGTACCTTCTACACCCAGACTTGTAGCATTTATGATGCAGAGTCCTTTTTTGGTGCAAGCCCAACTCCTGGTCCTAATAGTGGTGGTCCAAGTGGACGCTATGAAATGGTTGGGAGCGCTCGCCTTTCGTGGAAGCTCTTTAATAATTGACTTTGTGGAATGAGAGCTTTTCTTTACATTTCATTGCTTTGTAATATTTTGACTAGCTCCACTACTTTTACCAAGAGTTGGCGCACACTTATCAACATATTTTTTATTTTTTTCACGCCCTGGCACATAGGTAAATATCAAGAGATAGTACATGAACCATGTTCTCATACTAGCTAAATGTGCTGACACTCAGGTTTCATGAAGCCTTCATTGATTTTATCCCATCCTCGAGTATCATCAAATCAGGTCCAAACTCAAATCCCTCATCCTAGTTCTTCAAGTGAAATTTCAACTCATCTCATCATAACTGCAGTCATGTATGTGAGGTGTTGATCATATTCTTAAGATAGAGACTAAGCATGCAATATAGCACACAAATCTTTCAAACTAGGGAAATGTGAATAATTAAGTTAAAGACCCTACTGGATAAGGCTGGTTAACTCAAAATCTCAAGACATCATAAACCAAGTGTTCTTGAACATCACTAGTCTTGTGTGAAAGTGTAAGCGTCAGGGATTAAACCAACTTATTAGTTAGTTTTTTTGTTGTTTTGTTTATTTTAAAAAGAAAGAAAGATTTTTTTTTGAAAAAGGTTTTTTTCTAAAAGAATTTTTTTTTGAAAAAGAATTTTTATTTTTTTGGAAAACCCTTTTTTAAAAAAAAACAATGGGAAGAATTTTTTTGAAAAGTATTTTTTTTGAAAAGCGACACAAAAGAAAAAGGAAATATTTTTTTTTTGAAAATATTTTTTGATTTTTTTAAATAAATATATTTTTTGTTTTTTTTTGTTATATGTCTTATTTACAGCAAATTACCCATAACCCCTTATTTAATTACAAACAAGTCAAAGTATGAGCTATTGGTAAAGTATATATGTAATATATACAAACCCCCTATACTTAGCATGTTTTATGTCCTCATGGCACTAGGTGACAAAAGCCATAGCTCGTACTAAGTATAAGTGGGTGAAAAGAATAGAAGTGAAGAAAATATAAGAGTGTGGATAATACACAATGGGCATCGCCCCCTATACTTAGGCTATGGTCAGCCTAAGTATTGGAAAGAACACAAGAATGGGGGACCGATGAGAATGTGAAAGAATATACAAAAAGAAAATAAAAAGAAGAGACAGAGCAAATCAGGTCACTCACCCCCCTATAGTTAGGATCTAGTCATCCTAAGTATAGCCACAAAATGAAAACGATATGAAACTGGGGCGAGTGACGCAAATCATGGGAGAGGGAGGGGAATAAAGGAAGGAAAATATGTACAAGGAGGAGTGAGAATATACAAGGATCAAGAAGGTTTGTGACGGACCTTCTTGTGGGAGCGAGGGGGTGGGTAGTATACATGTGTGTCGCTGTCAGAGTCATCCGCAGAGGAATAATAGTGAGGTGTGGTGAACGTCCAACGAGGGTCGACACACGGCTGCTTGCTCAAATATGGCTTCAGAACAGCTGAACTGAGCTCAGTCATATAGATCACCTCATCCAGACCTGATGAGGACTCCTCAGAAAGTTCCTTCTCTGGTAAGTTGAAGGTAACTTTCTTAGCCGGTTTTCTAGAAACTGAAGCATCAAGAGGACGAGGAGATTGATATGTCGTAAGGAGTTTGGGGGAACACCTCGAGGAATCAATACCCATCTTCTTCCTATAAGATGATCGACTAGAGGATGGAGCAATCGATTTATCAAGATTGGTCAATTTGGTCCCAATTATCTCTTTTGGTGTAGGTCTTGGATGTGGTGTGTGTGAGGTACTGACCAGAGGTTCATCATCAGATGAGTCACCATATGCATTGTAATACTCCTGTAGGGTCAGCACACGTCTCTGGTATGGTACGATGTTCTCAATTATCTTCACATTGGTTGGCTCATGCGTAAGATCATTTAAATAATCAAGGAAATCAGTAATGATTATGTCCGACTCAGGGACAACATCTGGTTGTGAGTCCTCTCTAGAAGCTGTCATAATGGTGGTGATGCAAGCAGTAGGTGGTGTGGAGGTGTAGGGAGTCTCTGAACCAATGGCCATATGGACAGTCGGTATCTTAGGTATAGTAGAGGGACGGGACTCAACTGTCTCTTGAATGTCACGACTGTCTGCGACTTTACAGGTTACCTTGGAATATCGTGTATCCTCAAACATCTGGTGAGGTCGGAGTGCCTCCAGTGTAGAGAAATCAATCTCCCGAGTCTCACAATCTATAGTTGCCTTATCCAAGGCTAAGAACGACTTCCAAGAATGATCAGAGACTGGGTGAATTCTCCTCGATGCTCAATGTCAATGATCGTGAAGTCTATCTACAATAGAGCACCTTAGAAAGTAACGATGACTGAAATGGTTCCTCTCGACCGTTTGATGGATTGGTCTGCCAACTGAATGATCTCTCTTGACTTCTTAGCAGATCCGAGTTTGAGCTTGGCAAACACGAAGGTCGGGAGGATATTAATCGATGAGGCATCATCGATTATTGCATGGGTGAATGTGGTATCTTTGATTTCACAATCAAATCTAGGCAACCGCTTTACTCTACGACTCTTGGTTTTTCTCCATATCATCAAAGATGTGGCCACAGACACTATATGTCTCTCAGTCCTTGTTCTCTTATTGCCCGACCTTTTAGGCATCAATTTACTTCTCACGAATCTTTTAAGGTTGGGAAAGTGTTCAATGGCCATTATTAAGGGACGCTCAAAAATCAACTTTCTATCCAATGCTTCCCTAAGTGTAGGATCCAATTTTTGTAGATCTTTTCCTTTTTCAATTTTTATGGTATTTTCTGGTTTTTCCATTTTTTTGGTCTTTTTGATAGGTGAATGAGGAATAGGAGAATGTACAGACTCAAGTTTGGAGGAAAAGTGGTTAGTAGTAGAGGGGGGTAGAAGGGACTCCAGCTGTACATGACATGTGGTCAATCTGTTGTCTTCTAGGTTTTCAAGATTCAATCCGCGAAATCCATGATCCACATTCCTACCTGGACTCTTGATCGGTCTACATATATCATCCTCTAATAAGTTCTCATGACACCTCATGAGAGAAGTCTTCGTAATTGGAGGATATTGCTGAGAACTCGGGCTCTTATACTCAACACACCTTGACTTAGGCGTGTAATACTTGGTTGAGTATGGCCCATATGTATGGCAGATGTTGGTCAGAGCCTCATAATGTGGAGTTGGTAAACAAGGGGTCTGTAAATCAGTCTCATGAATCCAATCCCCTGTTATGTTGGCTCTTCGAATGGGTGATATGAAGGCTAGTCAATGTTGGCTTAATCACTCAGGTCAATCAAGTTAGGAAGATCGTACGGTGCAGGCCTCTCCATTCCATTTGTCTGGTCGACCATGTTGTACCCTAAGGTTAAGTCGGGATGTGTATGGGTCAATTGTTGTTCGGTCCCAACATGAGGTGAGAATGATGTCCGTGGGGGTAACTGATTCTGCCAGTTATTCATCTCAGCAGCCGCTTGCTCTTTGATTTATTCCTTGATTCCAGCAAGCGGACGAGAATATTGTGAGTCAATCCAGGGTGGATGTGGGTCAAGGGTGTAAGAATGTGGGGTAGGTAAGAAGGATGAAGAAATGGAGAAGTCAGTCGGAGTTCTGACTCACGGTCGAGGTGTAGGTATGAAGAGGAATAAGAAGGTGGAGATGGTCGAAATATGGTCGAAGAAGAGTGACATGGATATGGTGACCAATATTCTGACATCTTGGAAGGAAATGGGTAAATGAAGCAGATCGAGGAAGAAAGCGTGCAAGTGCACCGAATAACACACAAAACAAACAAACACAAGAGCAAACCCTGAGTTCACCTACTCAACACAGTGATGATCGCAAAAGTCCGACCGTTTATCTTTTCAGTTTTAATTAGGTGATAAATGGAGATATAAGTCCAATTACACAACACTCAAAAGTAGGTTTTGGGCACTATCCTAGGGATGCGTCCTCACCTCTCAACAATCACAATTAGCCAAGTATACAATGTAGGTTTTGCTCTCTCAAAACACGTGTTAGTTTTAGTCAATTTTTTTTATCAACTCTGATTAACAGTCCCGATTTTAAGTTAGGTTATCACTTGATTAGTCCACCCAAACGAAACATGCCTAACAATCAGTCCCGATTTCCTTTTAACCTAAGTTTCAAAAACCAAGGGGGAGGGAGTCGAGAAAAATCGATGTAAATAGTGAAATCAATGATGCATGCCCATTTCAGAAGACTTACAGTGATCCTCGCGCTCTACATGCAGGATGCAAGGCAGAATTGAAATTTTATGCTATATGAATGCAAACGAGAAAACCGTTCGTAGACAGGCATTTCTATTAGTGAGTAATGAATGAATTAGTTTGGACTAATAGCTCTGCGGTCTAAGTGAATCTCATTAAATGTGATGTGTGGTCCTAAAAAATTACGAGCACAAGCAATAAAATATTTTTTAATAGAAATGCTCTAAGATCCGCAAGTGCAAGTCCTATTCTACGTCAAGCAACCACACGACCACAAACGGGTCCAATGTCCAGTCCGGATATAAGCGCAAGCTCACAAACAAGAGCCATTGTAAAGAGCAAATTACCTAAATTATTACAACAATATTTACAAAAATGAAAAAATGCTCTCGAAAATAAATTAAATATCCTCGCTCTTTAGCAGTCGGCGCACGTCACGTCCGTCGGCCTCCAATGCACTCCAAATCCACCAGGCCCTCGCAAGGAAAAGGAAATGTATATTAGAGAGACCAACAATAAAATATATACAAAAAATGAGTAAAAAAATAATTGCAAAAAATATAATAAATACAAGATGGCTCGGGGGTCAGATTACCCGAGTGAATGAAAATCTAAATCTAATTTTTCAAATTAATCCCTAAGCTGTTTGCCTCCCCGACAACGGCGCCATCTGACGAGTCGTTGAATAAGATGTTTAATTTGGGCACGTTGTAGTACATGTACTTAGCGAATTAATCAGAACCGAGAGAAGATCTCCGTGAAGAGTGTCTCGGCTTAATTATATCCTGGGAAAGTCCGGGGTCGAACACAGGGAGGCAAAGGAACAACATTGGAGTTAGTTTGAAAATTTAGGTTTAGGTTTCTAGTGCGTATTTTTTTTAATTTTTTAATGCAAAATGAATGAAAAATACAAGATGCGGCTGAGTTAAGACACTAAGAAAGCACACAATTTGGCCGAAATAGTTATAATAGAAAATAAGTCCAATTCAACCAAATCATATTTTTTCTAGAAACCTAATCCAATGAGGAACACCAAATATATTTTTTTGTATTTTAGGAATTAAAATGCAATAATTACAAATGTACATTTTTTATGGGTATTTTTCACAATTTTTCACACAAACAGTAAGCAAAAGTCATGAAAATTTTATTGAAATGAAAACATGATGCAAGAAAGCTACAGTAATATTTTTGGATTTTTTATTAGATATGAATTTTTTATGGATTTTTTAGTGAAAACAGAGTGACAGTGAGTAATTAATTCCTATTAAATCCACAATAGCAAATTAGGCAGAGAGCGAATTATTTCAAATAGATATGTATACAAAAAATCCAAGAGAGTTGAAATTCCACAAAAATGATGTACATGGATTTAATTAAAAATCAATTACGAATATCACTCTACAATTTATTTCAAGCACAAAACAACTCTATTTTGGATGAAATTTGGATAATGATTCAATCACATTTCAGGGCATCATGTCTAATATTTCAAGAATTTTTAGAGCAATTGTGATTTAGATATGAATTTAAGAGCATAGAATGGGTAAAATATGAAATATTTCAGTTAACTATTTTTAATTAATTACCCATATACCATAAAAATATAAATAAATATCTACGTGGTAGAGAACTAGTTGCTCAACATCAAGATATTTTTCACTAAAATAAAAGATCAAAGTTGATGTCCAAATTAATAGTCAAACACAGGGGTATCCGTGCAAAACATAAATGACATAAACAACAAAACAAAGGCACGGGGACTGTTTTGTAATTACATAAACATTATGAAAAAACTATGCAATTTTTACAATAAAAAATAAAGAGAAAAAAGATGGACCTTCTTCTCCCTTTGTTGGGCACGTGGGGCGGAACAGGAACCCAAAAAGAGGGTCGGCGGGTCGGCGCTGCTGGGGAAGAGACACAGAGGGGCGGGGGAGTGCGCCCGCGGCCGCGGCGACACGCGACGATGGCGCGGATGGCGGAGAGGCACAGGGGCGGCGGCGGTGGCCGATGGCTTGGCGGAGGAAGACCTGCGGTGGAGGGAGGCGGTCGCCTGCGGTGGAGCAACTAGCTCGCAGCCTGCACGGCTCGGGGGAGACGAAGGGCGGAGAGCAGCTCCACCTCGCACGGCTGGGGCAGGGGGAGGCGGCAGGCGGCTAAGCCGTCGCTGCTCCTCTCGTGATTTGTTATTTTTTTTTTATTTTTTTAATATTTTTTGTTTTACTGATGCTGCTATGTTTTTTTATTTTTATTTTTTTATTTTTTAAAAATAGGAAATGCAAATAATAAAAAGAAAAGTGTGATGGTGGTAATATGATGAAATAGAACAAATGGAGGATGATGGGTGGAGTAAGTAAACAAAATGTGAGATAAAATAAATAACAAGGAAAAGTTGAGAGACAACTTACCTGGTGTTCGCCGAATTTGCAGGGCAGCTACGCTGGACTCCTGTCGTCGCTTCTATCCGATTGGCGAAATCAAAATCGGAGAAGTTACGCGAGCTCGATGGGGAACTCGTGACGCGGAGCGGAGCTCCACGGATCTCGCTTGAAGGAGGTCGTCGCTTGAGGAAGATGCCTCACCGTTGTCACCAACTAAACACTCCAAGCTCTCTCCTTTTTCTATTAGAATGGCATATGGGGCAAAATGAGGTTAATGGGATGAATATAAAGAAGAAGAAGAATGGGAAGTTGAAGGAAAATGAATGTGGAGTTGAATGAGAGGTTGAAAAGATGGTGGAGTTGAATGGAGGTTATTAAAAAATGGTGGAAGAGATGGAGTGGAATGGGAGGTTATTGTAGAGAATGGGAAAAAATAAAAGGAAAATAAAACAAAATAAAGTAGGCTACTTTAAATACAATAAAATAAAAGAGAAGAAAAAGAGTGGGGAATTTACAAAAGAAGACAAACAATATGTACATTTTTTATTAACCTTTCTAATTTGAATTTTTTTGTATTTTCAATAAAAGATATTTACAAATTAAAAATAAAATAAAATAGTAGAAATAAAATAGAACAGAAAAGATTTTTTTGATATTTTAGTACTTAAGAAGAGTAAATAAAAAAATGGGAAAACAAAAAATATGTACAATATATACAAAGTGCATCTAGGTCCCAAAACTCAACTTTTACAAATGAGCTCCGATTTTAATGAAACACTTCCGTTGGATAGATAATTTTCTAACTGGAATTTTAAAAGTGAGTTTGGTGAATTTGGAGTTCATACGGAGCGGGAATTTGGCCTGGAAGTTGGACTTTACGACTTTTTGTCTTTGGGATCTAGGAGCATTTATTTGAGGTAAATTTTATTTTATATTTTTGTGTTTTTATATACTTTTTTATGAACAAGATAGAGAAAGAATTAGCCAAAAAGGAGTTGAAATAAAATTATTAAAAGTACATGAAGTTTTAGGCTATTTATAGGTGAACAACTCCTTTATTTTTGCGGCTTTTTATTATTAATTTATTTTGTACAATATAATATACATTAATTAGTGTGTTTTATTTACAAGAGTCATTTTTTTAATTTATTGATCTTATATACATTTATTTGAGATTTTACTTAAGGATTTTTCTAAGATCAAGATATTGAGATAATGAATTGCAGATTCATCAAAGACATGAGCTCACTCATGAGGTATTAGGACCGAGAAATTCCATGCATGGTCGTCTTGGTTTGAAAGAATGACAAGAATTTATTGGTATGATATATGCTTTTGGAAAGCATATGATCGATACCAACTCCCAATGATCGAATGAGAATCTTAATGATAAAAGCTTGAAGAAGACAGTCTAAAAGATATTTAAAACTTTGGGTTTATTATAGGTATTCCAATATGCAGAATGTACGGGTATTAGGAATTCTCGAGGGTGATGTGAGGGAGTGATGAAACAAGTTTCAATTTTAGTGACTCCTCTTAGTAGAGAGGTAATCTAATCTTAGTCCAAATGTTGGACATTGATCTGAATAAGATTCAAATGCATTAAGAAGATTAGATTTACGGCTTTGATTTAATCAAACGTCTTTAAGTGGTCCCTGAGATTTGGATTTGTGATATGATCTCAATATCTAAGTCACTATACATGGAACGTACAATTGCCATGTCCTTATCTCCAAGTATCTAAGGAGAAAGAGCATTATTCTTGAAAGAGTTCAAGAATAATTCCATTGTTAAGTAATGTATCCGGGCATTGGAAATTTGATAATTAAATGTGATTTAATTATTAGGGATAATATGAATATGATTCATATTAGATACATGAGAATCGAGATCCACGATAATTAAATACGATATAATATAAAGGATATGAATAATGTAAATAGAACTGTCCATATTAATCAGATATATTATAAATATCATTTAGAATATATTAAAAAGAGCTTGTTGTAAATAATATTTATGAATTAAATGTTAATGTTAATTGGATTCACATTGGACAATCAAATTGAAAATATATTTTACATTTTATTTTGGATGTCTGGATGTGATTCAAATTATTTAATGTTAATTTGGAATTATTTTTGTGAATTAATTTGCAACAAAAGTTATTGCAAATAAATGAGGGATTACGTGAGATATTAAATCTTACATAATTGGAAAATCGATCAACCTTCCAAATATAGATGGTGGATGGCCACCCTTGACTATTTTGAGGTGGTCGTCCCCTCCATATATGGAAGGTCACGGGTATATTCCTAATCCTTCTATGTTGATTTCCTTAGTCAAATTAAGTTATATTATTGATAATGAAATACTTTTAATTTGATCTAAATTAATTATTGTTGCATTTTTTTATGCAATAAGATCATGGCCATTGAATGGAAACACAAATCAATCCAAACAATTGATTTTGTATTGCACATGGATTGTGATCCATGGACATCCAAAATATTATTAAGAAGAGGCAACCCTAGCTTTTCTTTTATAGCACATTGCAATTTCTCTCTATCCCTCATTCTCATCATGCGTCCCATATCTCTCTCTTAAATGTGGTCGTCCATTCCTTGTACTAGAGAGAGTCGTCGTTGTGTTGCCGCTGCGACCTCCATCAGGTCAGACTTAAGACATGCGGTCTATTCCTTTAGAGACTACAATCGCAACCATGCTTCAAGAGTTATTCGTATATCTAGTTTGTGGTTTATCTTGAAATGATTCGAGAAGTGTTCTCGAATCATGTGGTTTCATCGCTTTATTTTTTAATTCCGCTGCCTAGAGCGACTAGTATGTCTAGTCACTCCCGATCGCACTGGATGCGATCTTCACGCTTTTGTGGTGTGCTGAAGTCTTATCCCATAGACTTCAAGTGGTATCAAAGCCATGTTTCAGGTCATGGATGTGATCAAAATCATATATGAAAAAGGTTTTGAATTTCGAATGTATTGGACTCGTTGTTTTATGTGAGATGCAAGTTTCGAATTGGTTTTTTGCTAAAATAAAATCCCCTGTTTGTGCACCATTTTGACATATTTTTGGTTATTAACATGTATTTATAATGTCTAAATATGTCTCAAAAATAATAGTCAATTTTTGGCACCAAAAGTGCATTAATAAAAAAATCTAAGAGTTCCCGCTACAAAATTGATTTTGAATGTATTCATAGATCTTTTAGAAACTATCTTTGCTTACTATTTTTACATCATGAAATATGAAATAAATAATTGGATTAAGTAGAGAAAAAGCCACTCAAATTTGTTTCATGTGATTCGGAATCTGTTTTCCCTAGATATTACATGTCTACTGGAGATGGGTCGGGTGATGATTGGATCATCAAGTTCTCTTGCTTAATGTGTTTATCATTGAATAAAAATCACGAAAATTATGAATTTTTCTTTATTAAATTTATGCTTGATTTATTAATGAAAATAATTTATTAAACATTAATGTCTATTGAATGTATGTTTCATGAAAACCCTAGTTTATCCTATAATAGTTGTAGGACAACTTTTACATGCAAAACATGGTTGCTTGATATGCTTAGAAATTTAGAATCTCAAAAAATATTCTAAGATGCCTAAGATTTCTGAGTTATTACTATATAGTATAATTTCAATCATTAACGTTGTTCGATAAAACCTCAAGTACATTGGCATTATTTTGTGTTGTTCTCAATAAGAATGGTGAAGGTGTCTAGTCCGATTATGTTGGCTTGGTTTACTAATTATCACCTTGCATGTCAAGGAAATAGTCCTTCCTAGTGAGGAAAGAATAATATGAGTAAGTCAAGTTTTATTCTAATTATTAAAATACAAAATAATACGTATTGGTCATAGTGTATATATATTGTAATATCAAGCAAACCCTAAATGTTTATTGGTTGATTGAATTAGATTGATAATTATTTTAATAGGATTAAGTTAATTAGATCCAATTAAAATAAATAATCTATTATGAATAGAGTCGTAATTTCCTTGGAAAAATTACTTATGTGAATATAATTCATAATAATTAACTAAAATTTAAATGTGATATGGAGGATCATATAAATGACATCCATGGTCTCCCATCAAGGCAAAGGGTTCCGTCGCCATGGATTGTATGTAGGATACACATGTCTGAAGTAACAACTACTGCATACAAATGCACATGGATCAGGCTCTTTTCTTATCAAAAGAGTAAAGTCATATGCATAGTGACCCTAGTATCAGTTGCTAATATTATTGGTTTGTATTGGATTGTGCATGGTGAGTTCTAATACTGTTGACGGTTGATTCAATTAATAATGGGTCAACATCGCCTTAGGGGTGGTGGGATCGGGTGCTAAAGATCAAATTAGAAAATGGAAGTTGGACTTGCAAGGTGGAATAAGTCCCCATTTCTTTTTATCCGAGTTATAGTTTCTCATATTATTGGTATGTAACAAAGGTAGAAAAGGAGATCCTAGATCTTCCTAGAGATATAACGGTAAGTATATCTCTTGCTTTTAAAGTTTAGTAAGGGAATGGAGTTTTAGAGTTGAAAAGGTAAGACTAATTTGATTAAAAATCCTTAATCAATGATTTATTTTTGAATATATAATTATTTATATGTTCTAATATAGCGCATTCTTAATTTCAGACAACGAAATCCATGAACCCACTCAACATGCTTCTGGAGGTCAACGAGTTGATTGGGCCAAATTACTCGGATTGGATCCGTAATTTGGATCTTGTTCTCTCAGCATAGCACATATCATATATGCTCTCAATGGATAAGTACACAAACCCTACTACACCGAAAGAAATAAAGTTCAATGAAAAATATGATGAAGACCATAAATTGGCTAGGTATTATATTCTAGGATCGTTATCCAATGTGCTTCAGAAGCAGCATGTGGATATGGATCTTTGTCGAGATATAATGTTGAATCTGAAAGAGATGCTTGTTGATGTCAAACGCACTAAGCGTTATAATGTTATGAAAAAACTTATTCATTATAAAATGAAGGAAGGGATTCTCGTTCAAGAATAAGTAATCAAAATGTTTGGTTACCTATCTTAACTGGAAACTCTCGGGGATGAGATGCACGTAGAAATGCAGTCCGACTTCATTCTACAGTCTTTACCCAAGTCTTTCAATAAATATGTGGTATCGTACCTCATGAACAAGTTGAAATTGTCTAATGTTGAGTAAATGGCTTCATTAGAGTCTACAGAAGACATAACAAAGAAATATTATCCCATAGGTAGGGCAATGGTTTTACAGGTCAAGGTGAAACGCGGTCGAAAGCGACGGTCTGAAAAGGGTCCGACCCAGAAGAAAAGTAAGAAGAGACAAGTTATTGCCTCATCTTCTAATGCTTCCATACTAATATCATCGAAGAAGACCAATGTTTGTCATCATTGCAAGATGTCAGGGTACTGAAGTGTAACTGCTCAGATTACCTTAAATCTGTAGAGAAAGGTAAATCCCCAACAGGTATGAAATCTACTTTCATCATTGGAACCAGTTTTCTCGTAGGACGAGAAGGTAGTTAGATTATCGATTCTGATGCTTCTATTCATATATGCAATTTGTTGCACTTGTTTCAGGAAACTCTGACTCTTGATGAAGGGGAGATAGACATCCAGATGGGATCTGATGCAACTGTTGTAGCAGTCATCGTCGGGACCTACAGACTATCATTATCTAGTCGGAGAGTCTCTGTACTTATAGAGTGACTTTATGTTCCATCTGTTATAAGGAACCTTATATCTATATCTAGACTTGTTAGAAATGGATATTTGTTTCTATTCTATAATAAACTTGTCATAAGTTGTTATGATAAATATATTACGGATGGTGTTCTGACTTCTACTGGACTTTATGAATTGTGCATTGATGAATCTGTCATGAATGTTACTGCCACAAATAAAAATCCTAAAAGAACCAAAGGGGGTTGAAATCATTCTAACATGATTTGGCATCAAAGGCTTGGCCATTTATCTGTTGATAGGATCAATAGATTGATAAAGGGTGGACCCTTAGATTTTATACGGGTTCAAAATTTGCCTACCTGTGAATATTGTATTTGAGGTAAAATGATCAGGGTATCTTTTGTAACAAGGTCACACGATGCGAAGGTACTCTTGACCTAATACATACTGATGTATGTTGTCCCTTCAGTATCGCAACCCAAAATGGATATCGATATTATTTGACATTTATCGATGATCATTCGCAATACGGGTGTATCTTCCTACTTCGTAAAATCTGAAATCTTGAAAAGTTCAAAGAGTTCATGGCTTTGGTTGAGAACCAAACCAATAGGAAGATTAAATGGATTCGATCTGACCGAGGTGGTGAGTTCCTCTCATATGAATTTAAGGAATACCTCAAAGGGAAATGAATTGTCTCCAATCTCACTCCTCTTGGAACTGCCCAATTTAACGGTATTGCTAAAAGACGCAACAAGACCATCATGGACATGGTCTATTCATTGATGAGTAAAGAATATTTACCACTTAATTTCTGGATATATGCAGTAGAGACTGCAATTTATATACTGAACAAGATTCCTAGCAATCTGTACCCAAAACTCCTCATGAGTTTTGGTATGGTACCAAATCTAGTATTAGATACTTGAGGATTTGGGGTTGCTTGGTTCATGAGAAAAGCGTGGGTGCAAGTAAGCTAGAATCTTGCACTCGAGAGTGCTACTTCATTGGATATGCAAAGGACGATATTGGATACCAACTTTATGACCCTGAGACTTAGAAAGTCTTAATCTCTAGAGATGTATAATTTATGGAATATGACTTCCTTAAGAGTTAAGATAAAAATGAAGTAAAGGAACTCATTGAATCCCCTGAGGATATTGAGCTTCCTGAATCAGAAACTGAAAATGTAAATGAAGATGAAACACATGTACCTCTTCGAAAGAGTTCAAGGGTGGTTGCACCACCCTAAATGTTGGGATTCCATGTGTCAGGTGAAATTGACAATGTTTTAGCTTTATTTGATGAAGCACTCATAGATCATTACATGGATAGATGGATGCTAGCAATGAAGTTTTAAATAGACTCCATGCACAAGAACAGTGTATGGGCCCTAGAGGATCCTCCTAGAAGGGTAAAACCCATTGGGTGTAAATGGATCTTCAAGAGAAAGAGGGGACCTGATGGGAAGGTAGATACCTTCAAGTAACAGCTCGCTCCATGGGCTACACACAGAGAGAAGGCATTGATTACGATGAGACATTCTCTCCTGTGGCTATTCTTAAGTCCATCAGGGCACTGCTAGTTATAGATGTGTATCTTAGCTATGACATCTGCCAGATGGACGTCAAGACGACTTTCCTCAATGGATACTTTGAGGAGGATATCTATATGGAGCAACCCAAGGGCTTCATAACCGAGGAAGGTAAAGTATGCAAGCTAAAGAAATCCATGTATAGGCTCAAGCAAGCTTATCATAGTTGGAACATCAGATTTCACGAAACCATAAAGAGTTATGATTTTGTTAGATTCTTAACGAACCATGTGTATACAAGAAGCTTAGTGGGAGCACCATTTTGTTCATCTTGATTTACATAGATGACATCCTTATCATTGGGAATGATATAGGAATGATGAAAAGTGCTAAGATTTGGTTGTCCCATACCTTCAAGATGAAAGATCTTGGAGAAGCCTCTTATATATTGGGTTTGAAGCTATTCAGAAATACAGAAAAGAGGATCTTGGGATTGTCACAATATGGGTACATTAAGATGATCTTGGAACGTTTCCATATGGAGAATTCCAAGAAAGGCTTCCTTACCTTAAGAAATGGTATCCACCTATCTAAAGGGATGGCTCCTCAAAGTGTTGAGGATAAGAAAGCCATGGCTGGATTCCCCTATGCATCAGCTAAGCCTAATGTACATCATGATGTGCACAAGGCCAGATATCTACCATGCAGTTGGAGTGGAAAGTCATTACCAATCCTACTATGGAGAAAAACACTGGAATGTAGTGAAGAACATCTTCAAGTATCTAAGACAGATACAAGATTACATCTTGATCTATGAAGATGGTGATCTCCAAGTCTTAGGATACTGAGATTTAGACTTACAGAGTAATGTTGATGACCACAAGCCAACATCAGGATTTGTGTTCCTATTGAAAAGTGGTGTTGTGAGTTGGAGAAGCAAGAAGCATGACACCATCTAATTCAATAACAGAAGTTGAATACATTGTCTCATCAGATGCTGCAAAAGAGGCAGTGTTGTTGCGTAAGTTCATCGTGGAACTTTGCGTAGTTTCCTCTGATACTACCATCCTTCTACTCTAGGATAACACAAGAGACATAGCTCAGGAGAAGTAACCCAGATGTCTTCAAAAGAGAAAGCATGTGGAAAGGAAATACCACATCATTATGGAGATTCAAAAGCGTGATGATAACATCATCACCAAGAAGGCCTCTGACAACAACATTGTTGATCCCCTTACCAAACCTTTGACTTAAAATGTTTTCGACTAGCATGTAATGAGCATGGGTTTAAGGATTGTACCTGAATGGTTCTGAGGTCTAGTGGGAGATTGCTAGCCATGTGAGCCTGAGGTGAACCATTCCTACAATAAATGTTATTGTAGATATTGTTATATAAATAAAGGATAATGATTTATTCACTCTCTATCTGAGATTAAATGAATGAATGCACTATAAGGTACCTTAGTACAACTAAGGTTATGTACCGTGTCCATCTTAATTATCATACATTTATTAATTCAATGGTTGAATCATAGAGGCTAGTGCTTGAATAATATCTAAAGAGTTAGATTGATGACTCATCAAGTACCTTCAAATGATTATTAAGAGATGATCTTTAACCTGAGAAAGAGATGACAATCATTCTCTAAAGGTTGATATCTAACCGACCTCTTGATGCAAGTCCTCTGCATAGGAATAGAGATTCAGAGGTGTCAGACAAGCTAAGTCAAATAGTTGACTTAACAAGATCGAGATAACCAAGTCCTATTTTGTATGCTGTCATGATATAGGCATGTATCCTCTAACCGGAGATAGATGTATTGTTATATGTCTGAATATGTACATTTGGTAGACCAATAGGTTGATGATCTAATCAAGGTCTATACACCGACAAGTTGGCATGCATATGAGGGCATATGAATAATGTGATCTCTCAAAGGGATCATAGAAGTTCACTACTGAACCAGAAGACATGAACTCACTCACGAGGTATTGCGACCGATCAAATTCCATGCATGGTCATCTTGCTTTGGAAGCATGACAAGAATTTTGTAGGTATGTTATATGCTTTTAGAAAGCATGTGATCGATGCCAACTCCCAATGACCAAATGAGAATCTTAATGATAAAACCCTGAAGAAGACAGTATAAAAGTGATCTAAAACTTTGGGTTTATTAAATGTCTTATAATATACAGGATGTACGGGTATTAGGAATACTCGAGGGTGATGTGATCATAAATGATTGTATAACTATGATGCTTCCATTCCGAGGGAGTGATGAAACAGGTTTGGATGTTGGTGACTCCTCTCAGTAGAGAAGTAATCTAATATTAGTCCAAATATTGGACATTGATCTGAATAAGATTCAGATGCAATAAGAAGATTAGATTTACGGCTTTGATTTAATTAGGTATCTTTGAGAAGTCCTCGAGATCTGGATTTGAGATATGATCTCAATATTCTAGTTACTATATGTGGAACGTACAATCACCCTATCCTTATCTCCAAGTATCTGCAGAGAAAGTGCATTATTCTTGAAAGAGTTCAAGAATAATTCCATTGTTGAATAGTATGTCTGAGCATTGGGAATTTGATAATCAAATGGGATTTAATTATCAGGTATAATATGAATGTGATTCATATTAAATATATGATAATCGAGATCAAAGATAATTAAATATGATTTAATTATCAAGGATATGAATAATGTGGATAGCACTACCCATATTATTATATATTATAAATATAATTTATAATATATTAGAAAGAGCTTATTATAAATAGTATGTATGAATTAAATGTTGACATGAATTAGATTCACATTGGACAAATAATTAGAAAACACAATTTACATTTTATTTTGGATGTGTGAATGTGATTCAAATTATTTAATGGCATGATTGCAATTGTCACAGAATTAATGTAGAATTATTTTATGAATTAATTTGCACCAAAAGTAGTTGCAAATAAATTAAGGATTATGCGAGATATTAAATCTCACATAATTGAAAAAGGGAGCACACTTCTTAATATAGATGGTGGATGGCCACCCTTGACTATTTCAAAGTGGTCGTCCCCTCCATACATGGAAGGTGGATGGCCTCTTCATAATCCTTCTATGTTCATTGATTTAGTAAAATTAAGTTTTTTTTGATAATGAAATATATTTAATTTAATCTAAATTATTTATTGTTGCATTTTTATACAACAAGATCTTGGCCATTGAATGAAAACACAAATCAATCACAACCATTGATTTTGTGTTGCACATGGATTGTGATCCTTGGACTTCCAATATACTATAAAAGAAGAGGCAACCCTAGCTCTTCTTTACAACATATTGCAAGAGTGCTCTCTCTCTCATTCTCATCACACACACCATCTTTCTCTCTCAAGTGTGGATGTCCACTCCTTGCACTAGAGAGAGTCGTCATCATCGCTACGATGTCGTGCCGTCGCTTCGACCACTCGTGGAACTATGCCTTCCTCAATGCTCCTTGCATGTGGAAAAGACTACGAATTTCACGAGATGAAATTAGGAGACACACCTATTGGATCTTCATCTTGGATTGCGGGAAGCATGCGTCTCATGAACGTACTTGCAAGTGTCTCCTTCATCGGGTCGGACTTGAGACAGGCGGTCTCTTCCTTTAGAGACTACAATCGCAACCACACTTCAAGAGGTATTCTTATATCTAGTTTGTGGTTATAATGAAATGACTCGAGAAGTGTTCTTGAATCATGTGGTTTCATCACTTTATTTTTTTAATTGCGTTGCCCCGAGAGACTAGTATGACTAGTCGCTTGAAGGATATGGTTAGATCCTCAAGCGCATCACGGAAGCGTGAGCATCGTATCGAATATGACGAGGAGCGACTAGTCGCACTAGTTGCTCGATGCAGTGGAATTTTAAAAATTTTATACGACGAAACCACATGATCTAAGAACACTTCTCGGATCGTTTCGTCTAAACCACAAACAAGTAATTAGGATTACCTCTTGAAGCGTGGTTGCGATCAAGTCTCTAAACGAAGAGACCTCCTGTCTCAAGTCCGATCCGACGGAGGAGACGCTTGCGAGCGCGGGGATGAACCGCGTGCTTCTCGCAATCCAAGTTGATGATCCAAGCGGTGGATCTCCTGATCTCGACACACGAGATCCAACGTCTTCTTCACGAGCGAGGCACACCGAGGAAGACGGAGATCCACGAGCAGAAGAACGGGCAGCATAACGACGATGCCGCGGCGATGGAGAACCTCTCCATGGCATCCATGGTGGACGGCCATGAGAGGGAGAGAGAGAGGGCTGACCTCTGGAAAGAAAGAGAGAGAGAGTTTTGCTACAATAGCATGTGTAAAGAGAGAGCCAAGAATGCCTCTCTATTTATAGGGTTTTGGGATCCATGGATCTCAATCCATGTGTCATATAAAATCAATGGATGAGATTGATTTATGACAATCCAATGGTCAAGATTGTTGTTGGTAAAAGCCAACAACTTGTGATTTAATTTTGATTAAATATATTTGATAAATCAAATAAATATAATACCAAATTAAACCACACAAATAGAGAGAGAGAAAATAAGGGAGATACACCTTCCTCTTTGGAAGGGGGGGACGGCCACCAATTCCCTCAAGGAATTGGTGTCGCCCCCTCCTTTCCAAAAGGGGAGGGCAATCTCCTTGATTTTCTCTCCATCCAATTTCCAACAACAATTTGTTGGTATTTTAATTCACCAAAATAATTCTCAATTAATTTTGGGAATATTGCAATCTTAACATTGAATTATTGTGAATCAAATTCACAACCCAAAACAAAATGTAATTTACATTTTCAATTAATTAAACAATGTGTATCCAATACACATTAATAATTAATCTACTAATATAAATTATATTTAACTCTCTCTAATACATTATAAATCACATTTATAATATATTATGAATAATTGGATATTACTATCCACATTATTCTTATCCTTGATAATTAAATCATATTTAATCATCTTGGATCTCTTTATCTCATGTGTTCAAATAATATGAATCACATTCACATTATTCACATCTTTGATAATTAAATCACATTTAATTATCTAAGATAACTCTCCTTATAATATGAATCAAATTCATATTATTCATGATAATTAAATCACATTTAATTATCCATTTTCTCAATGCTCAGATACATATATCAACAATAGAATTATCCATGAACTCTTTCAAGGATAATGCGCTTTCTCCGCGAATACTTGGAGATAAGGACAGGGCGATTGTATTGTTCCATGTATAGTGACATGGATATTGAGATCACATCTCAAATCCAGATCTCGGGCCTCCCATAGATGCTTGATTAAATCAAGACCGCAAATCTAATCTTCTCATTGAATCTGAATCACATTCAGATCAATGTCCAACATTTGGACTAAGATCAGATTACTTCTCTACTAAGAGGAGTCACTAAAATCCAGACCCGTTTCATCACTCCCTAGGAATGGAAGCGTCATGGTTATACAACCGTTTATGATCACATCACCCTCAGGTATTCCTAACACCTGTACATCCTGCATACTGGAAGACTCAGAATAAACCCGAAGTATTAGATCAACTTTATACTGTCTACTTCAGGGTTTTATCAGTAAGTTTCTCATTCGATTATTGGGAGTCGGTATCGATCATATACTTTCCAAAAGCATATATCATACCTAGGTCTTGATCATATACTTTCCAAAAGTATATATCAAACCTACAAATTCAGTCAAGCTTCCAAAGCGAGACGACCGTGCGCACGGAATTTGATTCTTCCCAATATCTCATGAGTGAGCTCATGTCTTCTGGTTCAGTAGTGAACCTGTATGATCCCTTTGAGAGATCGTATTACTCATATGCCCTTATATGCACACCAGCGCGCCGGTGTATAGACCTTGATTAGGCCATCAACCTATTGGTCTGCCAAATGTACATACTCAGACATATAGTAACAAATCTGTCTCTGGTCAGAGGATGTGTGCCTGTATCGTGACAGCATATGATATAGGACTTTGGTTATCTCGATCTCGTTAAGTCAACTCTTTGACCTAACTCATCCGACACCTCCGAATCTCTATTCCTATGCAGAGGACCTGCATCAAGAGGTCGGTCAGATATCAACCTAAATGAGATAGGATTGCCATCTCCTACTCAGGCTGGAGATCATCTCTTAATAATCATTTGACGGTGCTTGATGAGTCCTCAATCTAACTCATTAGATATTCATCTAAGCACCAGCCTCTATGATTCAATAATTGAATCAACAGCTATATGATCATTAAGATGGCCATGGTACATAACCCTAATTGTACTAAGGGACCTATTATGCAAATTATGTACTCTTTATTTCAGATTAAGGAGTGAATTGCAATAACATTTATTGCATAATGGCTCGCCGTGGGCTCGCATGTCCAACAATCTCCCACTAGCCCAAAGAGCCATTAATGGGCTAATCATTTAAACCCACACTCATGTGACAATCATAGGCTATTTAAAAAATAGCTAGGTAAGCTGATCAGTCACTCCGTTCCCAAGAGACTACGCCAAGTCCTTTTACGGCACTTGCATATCTCCAAGTAACAGTGCTCGCATCCAATGCGAATGTTGCATCTCATGCAACCGATACTCAATTTTGTTGGTTATAGTGTCATTGACACTACATTTTGTTAATTATCATAACCAGTATTCCCATAATCCTTATTAGAATACCTTCATTCCTGGAGATCTCTATCTCCTAAGGTATCTACAGTTAAGACCCTTATAGATCACTATCTACAAGATCTTAAACTTTTGAAGATAAGACTTTGAGATCACTATCTCTAAGTTTTATCATCTTTGAAGATATTATTATTACTGCAATCAAGTGTTTTATCTCCATAGTAGGATTAGTAACAGTTTACTACTCCTACTGCATGGCAGACATCTGGCTCTTGTACACATCTAGCATATATCCAGCTTCTCATAACTGATGCACAAGTGCAAGCAGTTCTAGCATTCACTTCCTCAACTTTTTGAGGTGCTATCCCTTTAAACAGGTCACTACCACATCTTAAGGGAAGGAAGCCTTTTTTTTTGGAATTTTCCAAAATTGGAATAAGTCCAAGGTGTATTACTAATGTGACGGTCCCAATACCCTCTTCTCTTTGCTTCTGAACGACTTCAGAACTAAGATCTAAGAGGTATCCTTGAGATCATATCCCAAAGTATGGAACAACCAAATTTTAAAACACTTATTATTTATTCTTATATCATTTTAAATGATTAGAATAATATCTACATTTAGCATGATGAACACAATGGCACTCCCACTAAGCTTCACATGGTTCATCAAGATTTTATCTGAAATCACAACATTTATGATTTCATCAAATCTTATGTTCCATCTACAAGAAACTTATTGGAGTCCAAAGATGGAGTTCTTCAGCTAGCACACCTTGCTTTCCTCAACCATGAAGCCCTGGGGCTACTTCATATAAATATCCTCAGAGAGGTATTCATAGAGGAATGCAATCTTGACTCACATTATGAAGATGTCATAGTCAAGTTGTGTAGCTATAGTTAGCAATATTCTGATGGGTTAAAGCAAGGTTACTGGAGAGTGAGTCTTATCGCAAGCGATGCCTTCTCTTCGGTGTGTAGCTCTTGGCTACGAACCGTGCTTTGAAGGTCTATACCTTCTCATCAGGTTCCCTCTTTCTCTTGAAGATCCATTTACACCTTAATGGGTCTGACCCATATAGGTGGATCCTCGAGGGTCCATATACAACACTTGTATATGAAGTCTACATTAGACTTTTATTGCTAACATCCATCTTTCCATGTCATGATCCTCAGGAGCTTCATCACATGAAGTCCGATCATTTTCAGATTTAACTGACACATGGAATCCATCCTCAAACTTATTTGAAGAGGTATTAATGTTTCATCTTTAATTATCTATTTTAGTTTCCGATTTCAGGAGCCTCATTATCTTTTCAAGATTAAATGAGTTCCTTTACTTCATTTTCATCTTGATTCTCAAGAGAGTCATCCTATAAGAATCATATTCTCAAAGATGAGATCTTTTAAGAATCTCAAGGTCATAAAGTAGGTATTTAATACCATCCTTTATTTTCCTAATGAAGTAGCACTCTCTAGTGCTAGATTCCAGCTTACATGCATGGAACCTTATTAAGTATATAATGCAGTCTCTACTACATATATATCTTGGAAACTTAAGAGATAATTATGCTAGGATTAATCATTGATTAAATCATGTCACACATGATCAATTGCATCTCCCTACAACTCTATTGAGTTAAGGCTCATTAGGAGGGGTGAGATAAAAATGATATTCACATCTTCATAAGGTATTCCTTGAATTCATCTAATAGGTACAGGCTACCTTGGTTAGATTAAATTCATTTCATCTTCCTTCAAACTTTGGTTCTAAACCAAAATTGTGAAATCTTTGAACATTTCAAAGGTTTCTTAGGTGAAGAGAAGAAATCTCATATCATACATAATCATTAACAGATATCACATATCCATAATGTTTACTATGATATAGATGATCTGCATACATCAATATGTATGAGATCCTTAATACCTTGACATCTTACACCTTTCCCAAGGAAGGGTGTATTGGACATTTTACTTTGAATACAATATTCACAAGTATGTGAGATTTGATTCTTTAGACAATCTAAAGTTTCATGTCTTACTAGTCCATTGATCTCATCAACAGACATATGTCCAAAATTTGATGTCAGATCATTATTAAATGATCTTTATCCTCCTATTGATCTTTTTAATTCTCAGTATTAAAAAAAAAACTTAATGAACCATTCATTAATTTTCTAATTTAATAGAGTCCACTAGATTTTAGATTACTATCTGAAATATCTCCATCATAACTCTTTATGATAGATTTATTACAGAATTCATGTTTATATCCAACAATTAGAAATAAACAATGAGTGTATTCTAACATCTAGGTCATAGAGACATTCTCTAAGACTAAGGGCTCCCACTGAAAATATGAAGTCTATTGATCTCATGGAAATTGTTGCAACACTTACATCACTTTCAACATGGATGACCAATAAACCTTAAGATCAAATTTCTAATACATATGCAACCAATTGCAAATGTCATTAGAAAATTGAGATACAATTATTAGACTTTATCTTATCAAATAAGTAAGTCAATATCAATGATTATATGTAGATTAATCTGATGCACTATCTGATTCCTTCTCTAAAGATTCTAGATAGATTTGATAGTCATACTATCAACACATCAATTTTATGCAGTATTGGCATTTATCCAACTCTTTGGATGTCATATGGAAGTCACATAAGTACAGTCAACTCTTTGATTATACTTCTTGCTTGGGTCCAACCCATGCTTCCACTGCGCTCCCTTTATCTATAAACAACCTTTGCTCAAGACCAAGGATCTCTTATGTTAAAATAAAAAATTTCAATATAAGAGTATTTCAACATTTATACAAGCTTCATTTAAGTTCATATAATATGAATATTATGAAGCTTCATGAATGACTAGAGTATAGACAGTAGAATGATGACACTCATCATCTACATCCATCTAAACTCTTTGAAGCATCGGTTCAGGTAGGTATTCAAACAATTTGAATACATTATCTCTAATAGAGCTACCATTCTACATGATGTAGAGAACCATGTCATTCATGATTAAATGTCAAGAGCACATATGTATGCCAGAATATCTTTATTGATTTTATAAGGATTATTTGATAATTACGGTCATTATTGACATGTCACTTCAAAAGTACATTCGATAAGATCAAGACTTATAGAGACATACAAACCCTAGGGTTTTAGTCTTATTGTCTATTTAATTATCACTTCTCATTATTATGAGGAAACTTGCATATTGCAACCACATACATTATGTGTCCAACTGCAATTACAATATCTGGATCAAGGGTCCAATCCATGATATTCTACTGGTTATTAATGAGTATAACATTGAGTGGGTTTAATGAAGGATTATCTGAAATAAGTAATTTGCATAAGGGTATATATTTATATATATATATACATGTTTTACTTTGAATTAGGAATTTTATATCAAAGTTGTCTTGCCATGTCAACAATGAAAGTTCATTCCCTTAATCACTTTCAATGTAAGAGATATGGAGATCTGGGATCTCCTCTTTATCTTTGTTACATCCCAATAATATGAGAAACTGCAACTCCAACAAAGAGAAGCGGGAACACATTCCGCCTTGCAAGTCCAACTTGCATTTCCCAATTCGGTCTTTAACACCCGGGCCCACCACCCCTAAGGTGATGTTGACCCGTCGTTAATTGAACCAACCGTCAACATGAATAGAACTCGCTATGCGCAATCCAATATCGCCCCAATAATATGAGGATCCGATATTGGGATCACTACGCATACGGCCTTACTCTTTCGAGAAGCAAAGAGTCCGATCCAGATGTGCTTGTATATAGGAGCTGTCACTTCGTACAGGCGTCTCCTATATACAATCCCTGGCGACGGAAACCCTTCGCCTTGACGGGAGACCATGGATGTCACTTATGTGATCCTCCACCTCTTATTCAAATTTAATTAATTACTATGAATCACATTCATATAATTAATTCTTCCAAGGGAATTATTAACTCTAATCATATTAGAGTATTCTTAATTGGACATAATTAACTTAATCATATTAAATTAATTATCAATCCAATTCAATCAATCAAACTTAATTTTATGCTTGAATATATATGATATTATTCTCATAGTACGTACTAATTCGTATTTTAATAATTAGAAAAAATACATCATAATCCCTCGGACATTATCCCGGCCCTACCCGCTGTCATGGCCAATACCGACGGGAGTGGGGCGGACCACATACGTTGCAACCCGCTGACCAGCGATCCCCGACTAGACACCATATCCGCTTCGGGAAAGGATAATGCCAAATTGATTATTTTGTACTTGAGATGATCATCGGTTCTTCAACCGAAATTATACCATATAGTAATCAAAACAGTTTTGATTTTAAGGAAATTTGCTAGGCAAATTCCCAAGTCCTATTCAAGCAAGAAGTTTGATGATTGTAATTCCAATTATGGTTTAGATAAAATCTAATCAACTAATTGGTTTGGGGCCAAGTCAATTAAGGAAATAATCATTCTCTAATATTTCACAAATATTTTTCATAATTATTTCTCGAAATTAACAATTAATTTCATTAATTGACAATCACATGGTTCTTCATTAGGAAAGCAATTTCAGCAGTGACCCCTACTTAAAATTGGCATATCTCAATCATATTAAATCCAAATTAAGCAAAGTCAATTTATAAAGTTTGCTAATTTGATTTAGGACAGAACCTAAGTGATGTTTCACGCATTTCGAGGCAAGTCTAAACAGTAATTAACATTTTAATCACGTTCAGATTCACAGTTCCCGCAACAGTGCATACATGTTCATTAAAACGACCATATCTCGAGCATACGAAATCCGATTTACGCAAACTCAGATCCTATGGTTTCCTTATTTAATGGGGAATATAATACAAGTATAAAATTCGTGTTTAAACCATTTAAACAGTGCCGAATTTATTTACTAAACAGATCTGCGAAATCAAATGCGATGAAAACTTTCGCGACCTTAGCGAACCCAAGTCGTCCTCGGTTAGCGAATCGCTATTCGAAACCATCAACCTGGCTCTGATACCACTTGAAGGATATGGTTAGATCCTCAAGCGCATCACGGAAGCGTGAGCATCGTATCGAATACGACGAGGAGCGACTAGTCGCACTAGTTGCTCGATGCAGCGGAATTTTAAAAATTTTATACGACGAAACCACATGATCTAAGAACACTTATCGGATCATTTCGTCTAAACCACAAACAAGTAATTAGGATTACCTCTTGAAGCGTGGTTGCGATCAAGTCTCTAAACGAAGAGACCTCCTGTCTCAAGTCCGATCCGACGGAGGAGACGCTTGCGAGCGCGGGGATGAACCGCGTGCTTCTCGCAATCCAAGTTGATGATCCAAACGGCGGATCTCCTGATCTCGACACACGAGATCCAACGTCTTCCTCACGAGCGAGGCACACCGAGGAAGACGGAGATCCACGAGCAGAAGAACGGGCAGCATAACGACGATGCCGCGGCGATGGAGAACCTCTCCATGGCATCCATGGTGGACGGCCATGAGAGGGAGAGAAAGAGGGCTGACTTCTGTAAAGAAAGAGAGAGAGAGAGAGTTTTGCTACAATAGCATGTGTAAAGAGAGAGCCAAGAATGCCTCTCTATTTATAGGGTTTTGGGATCCACGGATCTCAATCCATGTGTCATATAAAATCAATGGATGAGATTGATTTATGACAATCCAATGGTCAAGATTGTTGTTGGTAAAAGCCAACAACTTGTGATTTAATTTTGATTAAATATATTTGATAAATCAAATAAATATAATACCAAATTAAACCACACAAATAGAGAGAGAGAAAATAAGGGAGATACACCTTCCTCTTTGGAAGGGGGGGACGGCCACCAATTCCCTCAAGGAATTGGTGCCGCCCCCTCCTTTCCAAAAGGGGAGGGCAATCTCCTTGATTTTCTCTCCATCCAATTTCCAACAACAATTTGTTGTTATTTTAGTTCACCAAAATAATTCTCAATTAATTTTGGGAATATTGCAATCTTGACATTGAATTATTGTGAATCAAATTCACAACCCAAAACAAAATGTAATTTACATTTTCAATTAATTAAACAATGTGTATCCAATACACATTAATAATTAATCTACTAATATAAATTATATTTAACTCTCTCTAATACATTATAAATCACATTTATAATATATTATGAATAATTGGATATTACTATCCACATTATTCTTATCCTTGATAATTAAATCATATTTAATCATCTTGGATCTCTTTATCTCATGTGTTCAAATAATATGAATCACATTCACATTATTCACATCTTTGATAATGAAATCACATTTAATTATCTAAGATAACTCTCCTTATAATATGAATCAAATTCATATTATTCATGATAATTAAATAACATTTAATTATCCATTTTCTCAATGCTCAGATACATATATCAACAATAGAATTATCCATGAACTCTTTCAAGGACAATGCGCTTTCTCCGCGAATACTTGGAGATAAGGACATGGCGATTGTATTGTTCCATGTATAGTGACATGGATATTGAGATCACATCTTAAATCCAGATCTCGGGCCTCCCATAGATGCTTGATTAAATCAAGACCGCAAATCTAATCTTCTCATTGAATCTGAATCACATTCAGATCAATGTCCAACATTTGGACTAAGATCAGATTACTTCTCTACTAGGAGGAGTCACTAAAATCCAGACCCGTTTCATCACTCCCTAGGAATGGAAGCGTCATGGTTATACAACCGTTTATGATCACATCACCCTCAGGTATTCCTAACACCTGTACATCCTGCATACTGGAAGACTCAGAATAAACCCGAAGTATTAGATCAACTTTATACTGTCTACTTCAGGGTTTTATCAGTAAGTTTCTCATTCGATTATTGGGAGTCGGTATCGATCATATACTTTCCAAAAGCATATATCATACCTAGGTCTTGATCATATACTTTCCAAAAGTATATATCAAACCTACAAATTCAGTCAAGCTTTCAAAGCGAGACGACCGTGCGCACGGAATTTGATTCTTCCCAATATCTCATGAGTGAGCTCATGTCTTCCGGTTCAGTAGTGAACCTGTATGATCCCTTTGAGAGATCGTATTACTCATATGCCCTTATATGGACACCAGCGCGCCGGTGTATAGACCTTGATTAGGCCATCAACCTATTGGTCTGCCAAATGTACATACTCAGACATATAGTAACAAATCTGTCTCTGGTCAGAGGATATGTGCCTGTATCGTGACAGCATACGATATAGGACTTTGGTTATCTCGATCTCGTTAAGTCAACTCTTTGACCTAACTCATCCGACACCTCCGAATCTCTATTCTTATGCAGAGGACCTGCATCAAGAGGTCGGTCAGATATCAACCTAAATGAGATAGGATTGCCATCTCCTACTCAGGCTGGAGATCATCTCTTAATAATCATTTGACGGTGCTTGATGAGTCCTCAATCTAACTCATTAGATATTCATCTAAGCACCAGCCTCTATGATTCAATAATTGAATCAACAACTATATGATCATTAAGATGGCCATGGTACATAACCCTAATTGTACTAAGAGACCTATTATGCAAATTATGTACTCTTTATTTCAGATGAAGGAGTGAATTGCAATAACATTTATTGCATAATGGCTCGCCCTGGGCTCGCATGTCCAACATCGCTCCCCATCGCTTTGGATGTGATCTTCTAGTTTTCGTGATGTGCTTAAGGCTTCTCGCATAGACTTCAATTTTCATACAAATATATATAAACTTTGATACAAATATTTACATGTTTTATTTAAAGTATATTTGCAAGGATAATGCCTATAATGTTTTCAGAATAATTTGAAAACATTTTTGCAAGCATTTATTAAACATTTTGAAAATTTATTTCACAAATAGTTTTACAAAGAATTTTTCAAAACATTTTTGCAAACATTTTTTACAAACTTTTTACGAACATTTATAAAGGAAGATTTTTCAAATAGTTTGAAAAAAATATATAAAGATTTTTCAAATGTTTTCCAAAGATTTTTTAAAAATATTTTACAACCATTTTCCAAATCATTTTGCAAAATAGTTTCAAAAAAATTTTACAAATAATTTTCAAAAATTATATATATTTACAATAGTGTATTCTTTACAGTTGATTTATTTATATACCCTTACCCAATATAATATATTAGCCATATTATTGAAAAATATGAAAATAGGGGTTATGTCTAACATATATATCATATATACGACCCCCTATACTTAGCTCGAACTATGTCCTCATATTGATGAAAGAGCAATAAAGGAATACATAACTCGTGCTAAGTATAGAAAAGTCTACACTACAATGACTCGAATAGAATAAGAAGTCAATCACGCCTATACGTAAGATCGACTAATCCTAAGTACAACAGACTGTATACAAAGTAGGGATGATCGAGGATTTGAATTCACAAAATAATCAATGACTCGGCTTGTCTCCCACTATACTTAGGGTAAAATATCCCTAAGTATAAAAAAAGTATTATGAACATGTCAAAAGACAATTAAGAGAATAATGAAGAATTACTCGGTACACTCATTTCCCTTATACTTAGGATCTAGTCATCCTAAGTACAACAACTTTGAATGGGATGAATGAAGAATACATAAGAATGAAAGAATGCAGAGAGAATGACAGAGAAGGAACCAATCAAAAATATTATTGGTAGCATCAACTAACTCTTCTAATGTTGCGACTGTGAGATATTCTTTAAAATTACATTAATTAGATCGACAATGATCAGGAATGTATCTTGCTCTAGATACACCTTCAGCAACTATCTGTTGGCCACAATTGTGCGTCAGATGACAACTCAGATATCAATATACTTCTATTGTCATACACAGTTCTGGTGAATTGACTGAGCTGATCTACTAGGTGAACAAGCTAGCCTGGAAATCTTTTTGGGACCAATCTTAATTTAACAAACAATTAACCCACGAATAGATAAGCAATCAATAAATGTGAAGTGAGTTAAAATCTATTATAAATCTACTATAGATGTGTATAGGGAAAAGTATGGTAGAATGTCGAACTCAAGGAGCTAATTATATAGATTAGAGATCAATATTAATTAATTCTAATTAATATTAATTTCTTGCTTATTTGTTTTTTTGTATTTTCTAGCTTTTTCTTTCTTATTTTTGTGAGTTTTAAAATTATATTTAGTTTTTATGGATTTTTAAATGTTTTATATTTTTTATTATTAATTAATATTTTATTTTTTTTAATTTTATAAAATTTCAATTTCTTTTTAGTCTTTAAAATAAAATATATAATTATATACAATAATGAGATAGATAATATAAATAATACATAAGATATATAATATATATATGGTATTATAACTAATAAAATTCAATCAAAATGCAAAAAATAACCCATTTTTGTGCTTTTTATATTTTCTCTATTTTTTGGTAATTTTTAAAGATTTTTACTATTTTTTACATATTTTTCAAGTAATAAATATATCAAAACAATGAACATATTAATTATCCGAGATTGTTTTAGGTTTAATAAATATAAATCTATATAAAATAAACCTAAAACTATTTTTAATATAATATATATACATATAATAAAGAAAATATGAATTATAAAGTGACATTTTTCAAATTTTAAATATTTTTTTACAGTTTTTTATAATGATTTTAAGGTTTTATGATTTTAAGGTTTTCATTTTGTATTTTATAGGGGTTTTTGGGTATGTGGTAGATATTATATTAATATAGAATATATTTTTTGGGATTTTGGCAAAGTTTTTCTATTTTTTAAGGGTTTTTATATTCAAACAAGGAGAAAATATGTGTGTATTTTTAATAAATAAGAAAATTAGCTAATATTCTAAATAAAAAATAGACTCAGATAAGTATGACATCAAGCATCTAGATAAAATTTCCTACAATTTTCTTAGAAATAAAAATATTTAATATGACCAATAGTCACAAAATAAAAAGTTACCATTGAGAGGGACATGATTGCAATTTATATAACAAAGTCCATAAAGTTAAAGGATGTACATGCAAAATTTACAAGGCCTTAAGTGTTGCTACATTTGTGACGGAAGGACCTAAATGTAATTATCATAAACTTTAGGGTCCTTTTCGCAAAATGGCTTAAAGTGTGTACACATAATTAAATATTTACAAGTATAAATATTAAATCATAAAGGTAGGATGGCTTCACTGAAATATACCGACTAAAGAGCGTGCTTAGACAAATAAGCCGGTGCCACGTAGGTATCACTTAAGTGATCAACACTCCCGATTGCCTATTACCACCTTGTTGATGCTTGATCTGGATCTAATCTTGGACTCAATCGAATGGTTTAAGCGAATCTTGATCCAATGATCACAAAAAGAACTAAGGTGGAGGATTGGACGGATGGTTGCTAGTCTTCCCCAAGAATAGGGAAGACAAGCTCGTTTTCCGAGCTTCATTCCTTCTATTCTGATGCCTCTAGCCTACTTCATCAATTCTAATGAGCTCAATGAAATGCTAAGGCCTCGCCGTAGCTAATGGAAGCTTCAAAAGAGTCCAAATCTCGCTGCAAAGATATCTGGAGGTCGAGACACTTGGAGTTGCTTGTAATGAGTCAAACACCACTCACAAGGGGTATCAGGGCCTTTATCTTACACCAAAATGTTCTAGGCTCAAGGCTAATAGTCCATGACTAGTTTATTAGGTGTATTGGAGCAGAAAAGATGTGAAGCGGATGACCTATGGTGATCATTGTGGAAAGAGGTCGAATGATCCCGATTCATGCTGAATCGAGGTGACATGAGTGACTAAAATTGATGGAAAAGCATCTAGGGTCAAAATGAGGTGATCAACGAGGGGATACAATAGGTGAAACATGGTGAAAAAAGGCCAGAGTTTCTAAGCTCCAGCGTACTGTGATTTTGGGAATTTAGCTAAAATACGATGAAATATGTTGAAACAAATGACAAAGCTACACTATAGAATGAAAAATGAAATGAAAATGACTAAAATATAAAGCTCACCTGATCAGATCGACTTATGAGTAGTGTCGCTTGGAAGCTACTTCGGTGAGGGGTAGAATCACCTCCACCATCGTTCTCCTCATCTTAGATCGTCGAGGCTCACCTCCTGTCATAAGGGAGCAACTCCAGCATCTACTCTTATGGGTTACAAGTGGATAGGGAGTGATAAAAAACAAATTAAAGCTGTTGGAGGTTGTTTTACAGCAGAGGCAGAAGGGTCACATGATCCATAGATTTTAATTCGTTCTATGGATGTCTGATCAATCTGGTATGATGGAGGGTCATGTTGTGAAGAGTGTTCATGAAGGAATCGGGTCGCATGGAGTAGTGCATTAAGGGAGAAAAAATTGAGAAGATCATACAGTAGGTGGTTCTTATAGTTGTCAGAATGAAGATCGGCCAGTTGACCAATGATCAACAAAAGCGGGGCCTGGTTGGTCCACGTGGACCAAGTCAAGATAAAACAGAAATTAAATTCATTATTAATTCAATTAAAAATAATAAATGATTTTATTAATTAAAACTTAAAACATAAAAAATGTTTTTAATTTTGTAAACTATTTTATGACATTTTTTATTTATTTTTGCAACTTTACTTATAGGATGTTAGTATTTACTTGTATAGATATATGTATATTTACCTATATTTTGAGTAATTTTATTTTATTTTGTATTTTTATTATTATCATATATATATATATTTAATATAATTAAATTCATATTTATATATTTTTATTTTATTTGTATTATTTTATTTACATACAACAATAATTGCATGCCTATAATTATATGTATTCTATACACATATATTTTAAGGTATTATTTATTTTAGTATCTTTTTAATGGTTTATTTTGTATTTATATTTTAATATCATTCAAATAATATATACAATTATTTAATATAAAAAGAGTACACATTTAAAGAATAAAATATTTGAATAAAATATATAGATACATAGTACAATGGATCCTATACAGCCAGTTGTTGCATCTTAACACCATTTTCAATGAGACCACTTCATTAGATAGATAATTTGATTTTAAATGCAATGGATGTGAGTTTGGTGAATTTTGAGTTCATATGGAGAAAATATTGATATATGAACTTCGGTTTGTGACTTTTTCATATGTGCATCCCAATTGCACTATGCATTATTTTTATTGTTCAATATTTTTATAATTTTCTATATAATTTTCTGTACAACTTTCATGGTGAACATTTTATTATTTGGAGTGTGTAAAATATATAATAAAATTGTATAAGAATGTATTATTTTGGATTTCAAAATTATGGTTTTTATATACAGTAGCTATCCATTATCTCACCCCACTTTATTCCTTGTCGACCTAGTCGATATTGACTCGGTCTTGGGGTTTAGCGTTATTCAGTATATTTGATACTTCATTTATTTTTCTTTTCTTTCTTTATTCTTCTATTTTGGATTTAAATACATATAATTATGTATTGATTACAATAGAATAAAGAATGTTAATACAAGCTATTGATATTTCCAGGCATTTAGATAGGGATTTAAAGACAAAATGAAAGAATACAGGTAGATGAATGGTTATTAATCACCCCTTTACTTACCTTTCTTAGTCCCTAGCGAACACTTATTAGAAGAATAAGTGATGCAAAAGAGAAAAATAAAGAAAGTTGTAATCATGATAACTTTTAAAATTGTCTTCACAAAATCGAAGTTTGGAGATAATTTATGACCTCTAGATTGTTAGTGTGTTCGGAACCTTATTGGGAATAGGATCTAAACTTAAAAGCCCTCAAATTTCACAAACCTCTGTTCAGGTTGCCTCATTAACCATGTCAGAAAAAGTCTATTCATGCGCAAACCCTTACGACTATGAGTCTTACGTATACAGTATATGTGAATGTATCTATTCTCATCAGAAATAGAAAGGAACAGTCTCCCTTAATAAGATAACCATAATCTAGCTACTCTTTCCTTGAGGACTAGGGTATTTCCTTTTAAGTTCAAGTGCAACTAGCTCAAGAAGAAAGTCTAGAGAGAAGAATGGTTTGTGACCAGTGTAGTCACATATCCTATGGAGCTTTGTAGTGTAGCCAAGTCTCCAGCTGCGGGAAACCTTGAAATATTTGACTTTCAAGCATATTGCCTTATTTCATACATACTCCGACGGGATTTGATTTTTCATTGACTTTTGTCCGTTTTTTTGGAGTTTTTGATTTTGCATTTTTTAGAACTATATACATTAGCATTTACAAGAGGACTTTTTCCTCTTAAGCCAATAGACTATCCCTCTTTTGTAGCTTTATTGCAGCCCACATCGTCCTATCTTTAGATGTCCATGCCACTAGACCGGATGGGGGGCACTGGCTACCTATTGGTATAATGTATGTTTCCACACGTGTGCTTCCTCAAGCTAGAGAATCCTACCCTTACCACCTCCTCAGAGTTGAGCTAAGTGCATATTGCGGTGTTCAAGTTAGGACATATCAGTAAGACTCGTGTGTGCTTCAAAGTAACTCTACTTAGACTAATTAAGATGACATGTGAACATAGTCTAGTGGACTTAAAGAATTAAGTCTCATTGACATGAAAAGTCTTATTTCTATTTCCTATAAGGTTCTTGTAAAATTAAATGGATTAAGGTCTAGACCAAGATCCAATCTTCAGATTTTATTTAGACTTGTTCAATTTTCAAAATCATTCAGAAAAATGCTTATGCAATGCAAGAAAATATTTTTGTGAAAACAATCATTGATTTAAACTTTTTAGGGATTTTCAAAAAAGGTTTTCATTTTTTATGGAATTTTGAAAACATTTTTCAAAATTCCAGGATTTTTATAATTTTACATATTTTTATGGGATTTTTAAAAAATAAAAGAGTTTCAAAATTCACACTGATCTTACACATGTTAACAAAGAATTATAACCAGTATATACTAGTCTTTATACCAATTTATATAGGTTTTTATACAATATGTACATCTTTTATTTGAAAATTTTTCGAGGATATTATCTATAGTGTTTACAAAATAATTTGAAAACATTTTCGCAAACATTTGTCAAATATTTTGAAAACTTATTTTGCAAATAATTTTACAAAGATTTTTTCAATAAAAATTTTGACAAAAGTTTTCAATATTTTTACAAATATTTACAAACGAATATTTTTCAAATGGTTTGAATAATATTTTACAAATAATCTTCAAAGATTTGAAAAGATTTTCAACATATTTTACAACCATTTTCCAAAATCATTTTGCAAAATAATTTCAAACAAATCATTTTCAAATAATTTTTCAAAAATTTTTATACATATTTACATGGAATCTATCCTTTATAGTGGATTTATTTGTATACCCTTACCCAATGTAGTATATTAACCATATTATTGAAAATATGAAAGTACGAGTTATGGGTAACGCACACACACACAAACATATATATATATATGACCCCCTATACTTAGCTCGAACTATGCCCTCATAGTGATCAAAGAGAAATAAAGGAAGACATAACTCGTGCTAAGTATATAAAAGCTTATACTACAACGACTCAATGAAAGATTGAGAAGTCAATCGTCCCCCCATACTTAGGATCAACTAATTCTATGTATAGCGGACTATACACAAAGCAGGGATGATCAAGGATTATAATTCACAAAATAACCAATGACTCGGATTGTCTCCCCCTATACTTAGGATAAAATATCCCTAAATATAGAAAAGAATTATCATCAAGTTAAAAGACAAGCAAGAGATTAAATGAAGAATAATCAAATCACTCACCCCCCTACACTTAGGATCTAGTCATCCTAAGTATGCCACATATGAATTGGATAAATGAATAAATAGAAGAAGGAAATAAGTGAACAAGAAATGTATAGAAGAAAAGAAGAAAAGAAGAAAAAGAAGATTATTTTGGAGCTCATGTGTCTAATCCTTCTTTTTCATGGAGCTCTTCATGAAATACCACTTGAATCAAATCGACAACGTACAAGAATGTGTCATGCTATAAATACAGCTTCAACAACTGTCTGTTGACCACAAATGACTGTACGTCATATGCTTATCCTAATATGACTATACTACCATTGTCACGTACATTTTTGACTAAAAGCGGCCATGTCCATTTTCTCTCCAGATTGTTTGGAAATAACTTCAACTTTACGTCAAACAACCACACCTTATGATCGGTTTCAAAAGTCTTTCTTCAAATATGATTATCATGCCATATTTTTACTTTCTCTTTGTACATAAGGTTGTTTTCATACGTATAGTCTCTGAATTCTAACAATTTATTCAGATCAATTTTTAGTTTTGGCTGGCTTTCTCTGGATATAATATACAAACATTGATTACCAATAAAGATTTTTGATAGTGAGTTCTACGGGCCAATGACATGCCTTACCATATACCAAGTGATAGGAAGACATGCCCAAGGGAGACTTGTACATCATATGATGAACCCATAGAACAAAGTCAAGTAACTGAGGCCAATTCTTCCTATTAAGACACACAAGCTTCTGTAGAATCAACTTTATCTCCCAATTTGAACATTTAGCCAAACCATTAGTTTGTGGGTGGTAAGGAGATGCGACATGGTGTTAAATGATGCGCTCCTTCACAAGTTTCTTCACTTCTTTAAAGAAAAAATGGCTTCTCCCTTTGATATGAGAATCTTCAAAATCTCAAACCATGATATAATATTATCCTTGAGAAAGTGACATATCATGCAACTATCTGTGGATAAAGTGGGGATAGCCTCCACCAAACAACTGCATATTCTACAACGAGCAAAATGTACTCATAGTCCTGACTGTTAGGAAATTGGCCCATGAAATTAATACCCCATGCATCAAAGACATCTGATATCTGAATATATTTTAGATATTTTGTATCCTTAGAATTGATGGTGCCGCCCATCTTCTGGAAGTCAATACAACCTTTCACATACTCAGTATTATCCTTTAAAAGAGTCGACTACAAAATGCCACATCGAAGAATTTTTGCTACCGTACGCTTCCCAAATCGGTGTCCTCCATACTCTAACTCGTGGCAATGCTCTAGGACACCCGCACACTCCTCCTTAAGAATTTACCTTCTCCAAATGCAATCTGCACCCTCATGGAATAACTATGTGTCCTCCCACTGGGGAAATTGGATCTCAGATAAGAATTTTTCAACTTTTAGTTTCGACAAATCTTGTGGAACTTTCTTGGAGACAATATAGTTTAAAATATCGGCATACCATTGGAGAAAGGTGACAGATGAAATCGCTTCATTTGGGAAAGTTTCACTAATTGGTATAATAGCCTGCTCAGGAGCATATGATTCAATGACTATGGAAAGATGATATGCAACAACATTTTTGACCCTAGGCTTATAATGTATTTCTAAATCAAATCCTAGAGTAGAAGGATCCACTGAAGTAGTCGTAACTTATCAGCATTCTTTCTATGTAAGTATCGGATGGCAGAATGATCAGTGTAAACAATGACCTTAGATCCAAGTATATGAGATTTGAACTTCTCCAGTGCAAACACGACTGCTAACCGTTCTTTTTCTATAATTGTGCAATTTTTTTGGGCCTCATCTAATGTTCTGTGATGAATCCGTTAACTTGTCTTAAAACTTTTAACAAATACATGTAAATATACATTAATTCTAATAATTTATCAAAATATCATTCATAAATAAAAATGATTTTTATGCATTAAAAAAACATAAAAAATAAGAAAAATAAAAATAAATAAAAGAAAGAAAAGGTAGACTATAAATATGTATATATTATACATTATGACTAATAATATATAAATATAGCTATAAGATATGTTCATATAGCCTAACCCCCGAGACCAAGTCATCATGGAATGGTCGACAAACAATAAGGTAGGGCTAATTTTGATTAATTTATATGTATATATTTTTCATCAAACTCTTTTCTATTGTGTTTCAAATGTATAAAAAAATATAAAAATAATACAAAAAATTTAAACTTGAATATATGCCAAGAAATCTGGATTACAAATAGTTAATTTTGCAACTTCGGAACCTCATAACTTCTTCAAACGAACTCAACTTTCACTCTACTTACCTCTAAATTTAATAAAATAAAATTCTCTAATTAATGAAGTATTTAATAAAAAAAACAGAGTCTGTTTGCAAAAAATTGGTTTTTGGACCTAATGACAACTGGGTTTCTGGTCTATTTATTTTATTCTATACATATTAATTATAGAACAACTGACTTAGCATGTTTTTATTAATTTCTTGATCTTGAAGTTTATTTATAACATAAAATAGAAAATTGAATCATTATTTAATATTTTAAATAAATCAAAAATGCCAAAAATAGTCAAAATTGAGTTATAATATACTTATATTAATGTAAATAAATTTATTAAACTCTATGAAAATTCACACAACTCTAATTTATTATTATACTAATTTAAAAATATAAAGGGTTTCTTTATTTATTAAAATATTGAATTAAAAATATATATTCTATTTATCAAGTATACTATAAATTTATTAATATTTTATTAAGAAATTAAAAAAAATTATGTTATTTATAAAAATAAAACATATTGTAATTTAGATAATTTAATTATAATCACCTTTCATGTTTATAATTATTTACAATAATGTGAATTATTATTTATTATACAATTTCTAATGAAATTATACATCGGGATTATTATGGTGCTGACACATGTCAACACCACAACTCTCCTTCAACCTCAAGAATATGTTGAAGTTCTGTTGAAGGAACTCAATTTCACCTCGATTAAACACTCAAATCTTTATCTAATATATTGATGAATATGTAATTCATTACTCTAAAAATTTAAAATATAGCATTTTTCTCAAGTATTTAGTTGTGTTTCGTCATCGATTCTGCATTTCTATTATTCAAGCACTTGTAGATATTATTCACATTTTAGCATGTTGCATTCAATAAGAAGCTTAAATTCCCTTGTAAATATCACCTATATAATGCCCTATTTTCCTTATTTTTATTTATTTTTCACTAACTCAAAATCAGATAAAATCAACTCTATAGTGTACACATTCTTAACACTAACTAAAGAAAATACCAAAAAATAGTAACTTGTAAATTTTTCCAATAAAACCCAAACCCTAGTTCAAGATTAAAAACCTTAAAACGTGAATATCTTCCTCATAGAGTCTTCTATGGACTCTAATCACCTTTGAATTAATGTACATCTAATTATCTATAAAAGAAGAACAAATTCAAAAGAATCAAAGTTCATATGTGAAACTTTGGGTTTTAGGCCCTCATTGTATATTGTACATATTGCCTAATTTAAACCTATTATTTTATGTACAAAATAATACTTTTTAATTTATTTCTATTGTATTTATTTTCTTTGATTATTGTTTTATAAATCATGTAAAAATACAAATAAAAATTAAAGTAAAAATCAAAGAAAATAAAACAACCTGAGTTTGTATATTTAGTCTGTATATAAATCCCCCTTATTTTAATACTTTATTTTATTATTTACTAAAACTAAAAAATTTAATAAGGTTTAAATCTTTAATTTATATTTTATTTGATGATTTTTATCTTATTTAAAAATACCAAAAAATTTGTAAAATATAAAAATGTGGTAATTTATATCTGTAGAATACTACCAAAAAGACTTTTTGTACACATGATTTTGATTTTTTGATCCTTCACAAAAGTTATAGATCTTGTCGAGATGAATAACTTTTATGTTGACCACTTTTTTATTTGACTTCATTTACTATTTCATTTTTACTTTTCTTTGAATTCTATTTTTGATTTTTCTGGGAGCGACACATCGCAGCTGCTAGAGTCGCCACGTGTCACCCACATTTTTATTTTATTTTCTTATTATTTTATTATTTTATTTATATTTTTTATTTTATTTTATTTTATTTTATTTATTTATTTATTTTCGTTTCTTTTTATTCTATTTAATTATATTTATATTTATATTTATTTATTTTTTTTAGTTTTAAATTTTTATTTTTTATTTTGAAATTTATTTAATTTCCTTCACCATGTAGCCGCCCCTAGACGCACCGCGTGGCGCCCCTTCCTTCCCTCTTCCGCCTATAGAACCATTGCTTGTATCTCGCGACGATGCGCCTGCTCTATCGCCCACCTCCCATGTGACAACCATCGCCAACACACTCCCTCTTTCTCCCTTTGATCCATTCCTTGCATGATTCGGCCTACCTTCAACTGCCCTCGCTCCCCACTGTGTATCTCCCTTTCACGAACCCACGTCATCCCGACCATCTCGCCTCCAGCCCAACGTTCCATAAAACCTCGTCGATCGCCCCCCATCGATGACAATCTGCCATCTTCAAGCTCTAGGGTATCGAGCTCCACCTCCTCCTTGGTGACAGCAAGGGAGATTTTCAGATTTAAGCGACGACATGCGCCTTGGAGGCGAGATCCAAGGGACCAACATCTCTTGCTGCATCTCCTCCGCAAGCTGCTCATACTTCGCGTACCGCTACGTCGAGCGAAGATGAGGGAAGCTCCGTCAAGCTTCTCAATTCTAGGCATTTACATTCTTCCGCCACCAGATGAAACCCCTATCTCTTTTTTCCTTCCTTTCTTTTTTCAATTTTTTCATCTTCATTATCTCTATAATTTCTTTTTCTTCCGTTTCCTTCTATTCATCCGATCACCAAACCCATCAATCTTTATCATCTGTGGCTCCTTCTTGAATCAAACCCCAAATCAAAAATGATAATTACCACCTTACTTTGCCCACATTTCCCTTCAATCTCCCAAGACATTTCATCTCAGGCCTCGATAAGGTTTGAGCTTCGCTCCTAATTCCATCATCGTCGAAGGCACTATCGCCCTCCCCCCCCATTCCTCTTTGTTTGGTTTAGACATAAGATGCAAGAGTATATGAAAATCCAAAGGTGTTAACAGTTGACCACATCACCCTTAGTAACCTGAGCTCCATTTCTACACCAGTCGCTTGTCGATCAGGTCGAGAACCAATAGCTCTCTCATAAAGGTCCTCCATCGCCCTCCAGACCGTCGCAGCTCGTCTTCCTCTCCACCGCTTGGCCACCAACTCCACCTCGACATTAGCTGGCCTACTCCGTGCTCGGCCATGCACGAAGGCCTCTCTGCCCCAATCCAGCCTGCCCTGGCCTGCGTGTAATCGCCATCCACAGCCTTCCCACGAGCCACGTGTATGAGACATGAGCCTCAACTTTGGTAGCCTGAGCCTCTGCTTGGGGAGGACGATCCTCACCTCCAATGCCCAACATCTAGAAGCACGTGAAGAAAATTTGCACATCAACCAACTCTCTCCGCAAATCATAAGACGCCCCCTGCAACTTCACCCTCACGTGCAAGGCACGTGAGACATGGTAATTTGCACTAGCAGACCTCACCCTCTTCTCAAATCTCACCTAAGTCCCTACACCTGAGGAGCATGTGCTAGGCATGTGACATATTGGAAAAATTATACGTAGGCCCCAAGAGTGCTGGTAATTTCATCTTAGTCCATGTTAGATTGCATTTTAGTTTAATTTTATTTATAATTGGCATCAAGAACCATGTGTTCAAGTTTTATGTTGTGTTTCATTTTTCATTCAATTTTTAATTCCAAAAATAGCAATTTGTAGAACAAATTATGCTTTATCATTGTGGATGATGGTTTTATTTTTATAGAATATGGTTGATTTAATATAATTATTATAGTGGAAATTTGCAAAATTTATCCACTATGTGATCTGAAATTCATATTAAATTATTTTGTGCACCAAAACATCCCAAAAATTCATAGCAGGTAGATTTATTTCTGCTTTACATTATGCACAAAAATCATGCCATTTACACACATATCAAGGTTGAAATAAATTAAATGGTATTTTGAGTAGTAAATTTTTAGTAGACTATAGATCAATTGTTTTTAGGATATGTTAATTTTCTTGGATATATCTTGAATATAAATAATTTGCAAAAAATCACTCTACATGCATATTTAATTCATAAAAAAATCTTTTTGCATCTAAAAATTCTAAAAAATATAGTGCATTAATTTCATTATTTTTCACATTCTGCCTAAGTTTGTAATTTGTGAACTTTGTTTGATTGTAAATTAATTTTTAACCCTAAACTTGCCTGAAATTGCATCTCATTATTAATTGCATAAAAATTAAAAAATGCTTCTTTGAAAACATAGCTTCTGAATTGATTATTAACTGACCTAAAGTGATAGTGGCCTCCCTTAGTTCGACCTTGGGCTTTCCTAAGTAAAATAAAAATCTGACCTCTCACTTAACTTGAAAAATTAATTTAGTGGTCTTTCTGGATTGATTCCAAATTACCTTCCTACAACGAACACATATTAGATTAATTTTTTCAAATTAGAGAGGGCATTTCTAGGGTTCATCATCTATCCAATCTCTTCACATACTAACCACCTTCCATGCCTACCATTAGATCTTCACTACCCCCCTTCCATCCTTCCTATATAATAACTCGAAGTTGGTCAAACCAACTCTACTCCTCCAAAAACCAAAAACACCTGACCAAACCTCCACCTTCTCTGCTCTACTCCGACCAACTCGGGTGATAGACAAGAGAGCTAACCACCACACGTGGAAGAAGGGACTCTGGTGGAGCTCTTCCAAGTCTCTTCAGCCGTGTATTCATGGCTACATCGCCACGTAGAGCTCTGGGAAGCTGACCCATCAAGCAAGAACCCAAGGTTCATTCAACCTCATTCTTGGGTACTTCCTTCGACCATTTCCATTTAATATCTCGATTTTGTTGTCGAATTAGAGTTGTTAGTCACTTCTTTAGAATCCTTAATCACCCAACCATCTACTCCAATAAAAACCAACATAAATTTGATTCACTTTAGCTTCGATTTCACGTCTAGAAACCTTATTCTGACTACTCTGTACTGTGCAAGAACCACACTCAACCTAAAATCGATTCATCAAGAGTTGAGCATGGAACTTTTTGCAAGTTGATCATAGGCTGGAGATACCTTCATCCATCATATTTAATTGAGGTGGATTTTCAACCAATTGATGATCCAAAGTTGTGTCAAGCATCAGCAGCTTTAGGTACCCTAGAAATCGATGCAACCATTTTCACCACCTTCCTTCCTTTGCAGGGGAGCTTGAAGGGGAAGGCGTCCCCTTCTGTCCCTACTGGAACACCTCCATACGATCACGAGTTGCTGAACACGTCCGCCGATCATTGTTGAAGACTAAATCCAACACCGACGACCCCAAGTTGGGGAAGAACACGAAGATCACTAGAAGCTACAACTTACTGACGCGTGGGGCCAACCAAGGATTGAGATCGTGCCTCCACATCAAATCATGACTGCATATTAAAACAATGTATATTTTACAAAGTAGAACCAACTGAGTTCCAGAATTTCTACATCGACTCCAAATCTTTAGTTATTTGCATTTAGGTCCCAATATGGGACCTAATTACAAATAAACTTATTTTTCTTACATTTAGGTCCCTAACTAGGGACCATATTATAGAGACTATTATCTTTTTCTTTTACACTTATACCCTAAACTGTGGACAATATTTGGACTTCATAGAGATGTTATTTTTCCCTTATTTTTTTAGGTCGTTTTTTAACTACCCGAGTGTAGTTTTGACACATTTTTCACATATTTTCATAATTGTTTTGCATTATTTTGATTTTTCACGTTTCATCTTGTCTTGTGTTTTGTTTTGTGTGTCTCGTCGAACACGTGGCTCTCTTTTCTTCGTATCTCCTACCTATATAGTATCACCAATTTTATATTTCACTTATATCTACTATATAGTATTTAATTTGCAAAATCTATTCTTCCTTTTGAAAATAAAATAAAAAACAAATCATTTTCTTTACTTTAACCATCGCATAGAATAGTATATTATCCTATAGTCCACTACTATATTGTATCACTAATTTTCTCCAAAATTAATCACCTTTAAAAATCAAATAAAAATTAAAAAATAAAAATAAAATAAAAATTTGTACAATTCAAAACCAAATAAAAACAATTACATGATAAAAACCACAAAACAACTCTTTTCGTAGAAGAAGAAGACAATAAAAATTACAGAAAAACTTTATCTCGATAATCCGAGTATACTTCATGCCTCCCTATGTTTTGCCTAGGGACACTTTCTCGATTAATAATTAGTGAAAAGATATATATAGAGAGAGAGACTTTTTTTATTTTATTCATCTTTCATATTCTCTCTCTATTCTCTGAATTTTGTTCGATAGACACACTCTTCTCTTTCATGGTTTACCACAGCCAACACCAATCATTCATTTCTTCACCACAAAGGGAGGAGCACAACATCATTCTGCTATAATAGTGAATCGCAAATGGTAATCAATCCCATATATGTCCCAAAACAACCCCAAAAGCATAATCAAAATCTTCTGTCGTGATCTCAAATTGTAGAGACTTATCCGGTGGCGATAGGACATGTGCTTGAGTAATCAGATCTTTCAAATGACTAAAGGCATGGATAACTCTATCATTAAATAAAATCAGTCTCCATGCCTAATAGCTCATTCAAAGGTCGGGCAATCTTGCTGAAGTCTATAATGGAACTTCTATAGAAACCAACATGCCCCAGAAAAGACTTGACTTGCTTTAGTGTAGTAGGTTTCTCATGCTTCGAGATCACTTCCACCTTGGCCAGGTCAACCTCAATGCCACGCATGGAGACGACATGGCCCAGAACAAATCCTTCGATAACCATGAAATGACTCTTCTCCCATGAGAGCACTAAATTTACTTCACAACAATGTTGAACTACTCTATCCAGATATGTTGAACATGTATCAAATTTGTCTCCATAGACCAATAAATCATCCATGTAAACCTTAGGGAAACTGGCCACCATGTTAGGGAATACGATCAGCATACATCTCTAAAATGTAGAGGGGGCATTAGACAATCCGAACGACATTCGTCTGAAGGCATAAGTCCCAAATGGATAGGTGAACGTAGTTTTCTCCAGGTCTTCAAGAGAAATAGTGACATGATTGAATCCAAAGTACCATGTTAGCCATGTCATCCCGAGGCAAACCATATCTGGAATAAATATTTTTGTAACCTTTGATATATCAATAAAAGTTATTGATTTATTTCACTCCCTATTCGAGACTAAATGAATGAATGCACTATAAGGTCCCTTAGTACAAGTAGGGTTATGTACCATGGCCATCTTAATGATAATACAACTGTTGATTAACTGGTTGAATCATAGAGTTTGGTGCTTGGATGATATCATAAGATTTAGATTTAGGACTCATCAAGCATTGACAAATGATTGTTAAGAGATGATCTCTAGCCTAAGAAGGGGATGAAAATCCTTCTCTAAAGGTTTATATCTGACCAGCTTCAAGATGCATGACCTTTGCATAGGAATAGAGATACAGAGGTGTCAGATAAGTTAGGTTAAAGAGTTGACTTAATGAGATCGAGAAACTACAACATATGTCATATACTGCCACGATATAGGCATGCATCCTCTGATTAGAGACATATGTATTGTTATATGTCTGGATATGTACATTTGGCAGACCGATAGGTTAATGATCTAATCAAGGTCTACACACCGACGAGATGATATGCATCTGAAGGGCATATGAGCAATACGATATCTCAAAGGGATCATACAGGTTCACTACTAAATTGGAAGACATGAGCTCACTCATGAGGTATTGGGACCAATCAAATTCCATGCATTTTGTTTTGGAAGCATGACAAGAATTTGTAGGTATAATATATGCTTTTGGAAAGCATGTGATTGATACCAACTCCCAATGATCGAATGAGAATATTAATGATAAAACCCTAAAAAGGACAATATAAAAGTGATCTTAAACTTTGTGTTTATTCTAGGTCTACTAGTATGCAGGGTGTATGGTATTAAGAATACTCGAAGGTGTTGTGATCATAAACGATTGTATAACCACGATGCTTTCATTCTGATGGAGTGATGAAATAGGTATGGCTTTTAGTGACTCCTCTCAATAGAGAAGTAATCTAATCTTAGTCCTAATGTCGGACATTGATCTCAATACGATGAGAATATTAGATTTACGGTTTTGATTTAATCAAACATCTATGAAAGGTCCTCGAGATATAGATGTGAGATTTTATTTCAATATCCAAGTAACTATATGTGGAACATGTCCTTATCTTCAAGTATCCACAGAGAAAGCGTATTATTCTTGAAAGAGTTCAAGAATAATTATAATGTTTAATTGTATATCTGAGCATTGAGAAATTGATCATTAAATGTGAATTTAATTATCATAAATGAGGTGAATTTGATTCATATTATTTAGATGCATGAGAATGATGATCTAAGATAATTAAATATGATTTAATTATCATAGATATGAATAATGTATCATGCCTATGTCACCAGTAGAGCTCCGGGAAGCCAACCCGTCGAGCCTGAATCCAAGGTTCATACAAACTCATTCCCAAGTATTTCCTCCACTCATTTCCATTGATTTTCTCGATGGTGCCACCAAATTAGAGCGGTTAATCACTTCTTTAGAACCCTTAATCACCCAACCATCTATTCCAATCGAAAAGCAACCCCAATTTGATTCACTTTAGCTTCAATTTCGTGTCTAGAAACCCTATTCTGAATACTCTATGCAGCACGAGAACAACACTCAACCTGAAGCTGATTCATCAATAATTGAGCTTGGAACTTCTTGCAGGTTGATCATAGACTGGAGATATCTTCATCCACCATCTTTAATTGAGGCAGATTTCCAACCAATTGAAGATCAAAAGATGTGCTGAGCATCAGCAGTTTCATGTATCCTAGAAATCGATGGAACCATCTTCTCCACCTTCCTTCCTTTGTAGGGGAGCTCGAAGGGGAAAGTGTCCCCTCTTGGACCTGCCGAAGCACCTCCAAACGATCATGACTCATCGCACATGTCTACCGATCATTGTCGAAGACCAAATCTAACACCATCGACCCCCAAGTTGGGGAAGAACATGAAGATCACCAAAAGCTAAACTTTTTAATGTGTGGTGCCAACCAAGGGCTGAGATCGCGTCTCCGCGTCTAATCCGGACTGCATATTACGAAACAGTGGACATTTTGGAAAGTAGGCTCAACCAAGTTCCAGAAGTTCTGCGCCGACTCTAGATCTTTAATTATTTGCATTTAGGTCCCCATGTAGGGAACTAATTGCAAATACATTTCTTTTTCTTACATTTAGGTCCCTGACCAAGGATGAAATTGCAGAGACTATTATCTTTTTCTTTCACACTTATATCCTTGAACTAGAGACCATATTTACACTTCATAGAGATGTTATTTTACCTTTATTTTTCTAGAGTAGTTATCTAACTACCCTAGTGTAGTTTTTACGCATTGTTCACAGACTTTCGTCGTTGTTTTACATCATTTTGATTTTTCACATTTCATCTTGTTTTGAGTTTTGTTTTATGAGTCTTCTCGAGCGAGTGCCTTGCTTTACTTTGTATCGCCTACCTTTATAATATCGCCTATTCTATATTTCACCTATATATACTATATAGTATATCATTGGTAAAATCTATTCTTCATTTTGAAATAAAAATAAAAATCAAATCATTTTCTACTATTTAACCATTACATACAATAGTATATTACCCTATAGTCTACTTACTATATTGTATCACTATTTTTCCCAAATTAATCACTTTGAAAATCTAATAAAAATTTAAAAATTAAAATAAAATAAAAAATTGCAAATTTGAAAACCACATAAAAATAATAAAAAGATAAAAAGCACAAAAATAACTCTTTTCGAAGAAGAACAAAATAAAAATCACAAAAATATTTGATCTCTAAAATTTGAGTATACTTTCTGCCTCCTTGTGTTCTACCCAGGGACGCTTACCTAGTTAATAATTAGTGAACAAATATAGAAAGAGACTTTTGATTCTTTTATTCGTCTTTCATATTCTCTCTCCACTCTTAATTTTGTTTGATGGAGATGCTCTTATCTTCTAGGGTTTACTATGGCTGACATCAATCATTCATTTCTTTATCGCGTAGGGAGGAGTGCAACATCAAAATGGCATCGTTGCCGAGGAGGCATAGTCATACTTAGATTTTTTAGATCTATTTTTTTTCTTTTTTATTTTTGTTGATTTCTTCTCTTTATTTTCTCGATTTTTCTTTTTTCTTATTTCTCGATTTTTGCGTGTTTTGATTTTCTTTTTTATTCCTAATTTTATCAGTTTTCTATTGTTTTCTTTTATTGTTATTTTGTGTGCTGACGAGTGGTGTAGGGCTTCCAAGATCAGTCGGTTTCTTTGGAAATCGATTCAGTTAAGAGAGCAGAGACCAGACTCCTTCTCTACGAGCCGGGTGCAGAGGAGCATCGTGAGTCAATTTGACATATTTTTTGTTCTCTTTGAGAGACACCATTTTTTGTTTTCTTCTGATGAGAGGACCTTTGCCCATTTTTCATTTTTATGAGAGACGAAGGGGCACTTGCCCGTTTTTTGCATTTTGTAGAAAGGGTTTCACTAAGGACATCCCAACTTGTACTTAAAATTTGACACTTTCTTTCATGGCATGTTTCGCCACGTGCTGGTGCACTTGGGGAACCTCACTGTGGTTTTCTATTCTTCCCAAACTTCTTTGTTTCCCGTGATTTTGTGAAGCCTAGGGGTGCATGCTTGCTTGATTAGATGATTAAATAAAACCCACTTCCCTAATCGACACTTAGGTGTAAAATTAGACAATTTTTGAAAATCAACTCATTCTTATGCTAGAGCTATCTACTATGGTTCGATTTTATTGGCTTTTGCATGCATTAGAATTAGGTTTACATTTCTACATGGATCACTTGCATATAGAGAGCTTCAAACACTTATGGCTTCTATCCCTGCATGCATCATGATTTTTCACTGCATTATGTGATTCTCCCCTTGCGAAAAACGTTTGTCACTAATAAAGGAAAATCGACTTCTTGATAGTTATTGAAAATACCAAAAAAGTGAAAACCTTAACACTATAAAAAAGTTTTCTTCTTATGAAACTTTGACAAAAATAAAAAAAATTAATTGAACTTAATTATTTTGGGAGAGAAAAATCCTCATTGTTACAGGTACTTACCTCCAGACAGAGTCAGTAAGGACGTAGCCCTAAGGACTAGATCCAAAAATCCTTAGACTTGTGCCCTAAGTACCCATGTATCACTTTTCGGTACACAGTCGCAACTGCGAACACTTGGTTGCGACCATAGAAAGTCGTTTTGGTGTACTCCACTTCACATTTCCCTTTGGTCCTGATATAACCCGACAACCTAGGCAGATGTTTCCACCATTTGGGAGAGAGTAAAGACGGACGATGGGAGACAAGGTGACACCGCCTGTGATTCTGCTTAAATAACTGCTTGAATCAACTAACTAAAACTAAAAAGACAAACACATGAATTCTTACATTCATCATTATGTGAAGTTGGTGAATTGGGGTTTGCTATTGTGTTTGTTTGTGATGTGGGTGCGCTTCTGCATCTTACACGCCTTCCATCTATCTCTTGTATCGACATCGTACTCTACATTTGTATTCTCTTAGCATCGAAGATGATGTGTCGATGGTCATTACGCTCGAACTTTGTGAGCCATCGATATTCCACCTCATGTACATCTTCACAAGCTCAGGATGACCCTCGCTGAGTCAGTTCCACATAGTCACGAGGTGAGTCAAACCAAGATTCTCTCGCCTCCCATCCCTTTAGTCGAGGATGACCCTCACCTCGATTGTTCTTCTCCTGCACATTTTTCATTGAGTTCTTACAAGGACTATTCCTTTCCTGAGTAGTTGACTAACATCATGGTGATAGGAAAGGTATCTATTGAGGAGAGATGGTCTTATGAGAGACAAGATGATGACAGACTAATTATTGGATCAGATGGACTACGGGTATCCTAGACACACTACTGCAGATGAGTGTACAGCTTCAGCAACATTTTAGAGCCCAGGAAGAGATGAGAGTCGAGGTTGCCAATCTGACATTTATAGGAGGGAACATGGTTGCAGCGGTTCCCATGGCCACACTACATGACGAGTATGACCCTAGAGCGAGCACGTTACAACATTGGATTTAGTTACCACCAAATCACGGCCCTTACGATTTGAGGCCATCATTTATATCACTTCTTCCCAAGTTCTATGGGAACATGACAAAGGAGTGATTTACCTTTCTTCAGCAGTTTGAGACGATATGTGGTACGACTTAATATCCAAAAGTTATGCAGGAGGATATACGTCTTAAAACCTTCCCGTTCACCATAGCATATAATGCGCTCTATTGGTTGAATCATTCATAGAGGGATATTTCTACTTGGGATGAATTGCAGTTCACATTCTTGCATTTTCTCTTGGGATAACCAACATGATGAGGAACCAGATAGCGAGCTTCACGCAGCACTCCCATGAGTTTTTCCATGTGGTATGGGAGCGATTCAAAGATATGATTGATAAGTTCCCTCATCATGAGGTACCTTTGAAGGTGCTTGTACAAAATTTCTTTGAAGGACTTCATACTAATAATTAGGGATTGTTCTGTGTTGCATGTGGCGCCAGTTATCTGAATAGGGATAACGAGTCTGTTTGGTCCATCTATGAAGGGATGGCCAAGAATTCTAGAGTTGTCGATTCCACTTGGGCATATCAGAAGAGCACCCAGCCACCACACCATAGAGGGCAACATAAGGTGGCCAACATTGATGAGTCTGAGTCAAGATCTATAGACGTGGGATATGAAGGATATGGAAAAAATCCTCAAGCGCATCACAGAAGTGTGATCGTCGTATCGGATACGACGGAGAACGACTAGTCTACTAGTTGTTCGGTGCAGCGGAATTTAAAATTTTTTCATGCGATGAAACCACATGATCCAAGAACGATTCTCGGATCGTTTCATCTATAACCACAGCAAGTATAATGCAATACCTCTTGAAGCATGGTTGATCGAGTCTCTAAGAAAAGGGACCTCATGTCTCAAGTCCGATCGTCGGAGAAAGGGCTTGCGAACATGGGATGAGTCGCGTTGTCCTCGCATCCAACAAGTTGATCCAAGCATGGTTGCTCCTGATCTCATTGCACGAGATCGAACGTCTCCTTCGTGAGCGAAGCACTCCAAGTAGATGGAGAACCGCAAAGCCTCGAAGCGGCAGCGCGGTGGCGTGGGCGTCGACGAGTCTCTCCTCTAGGGTATGGTGGACGGCCACCAAGAAGAGGGAGAGAGAGGGTTAGCGTGTGAGAGGAAAAGAGAGAGAGAGAGAGAGAGAGAGAGAGAGAGAGATGTGCTACCAAATATCATGTAGTAGAGAGCAAGGTATGCCTTTCTATTTATAGGGTTTTGGGATCCATGGATCTCAATCCATGGGACATATAAAATCAATGGATGAGATTGATTTATGTCAATCCAATGGTCAAGATTGTTGTTGGTAAAAACCAACAACTTGTGATTTAATTTAGATTAAATATATTTGATAAATCAAATATACATTAATACCAAAATTAAATCAATCGAATAAGGAGCATAATACAAAGGAGATCATCCATCCCCATGAAATAGGGTGGACGGCCACCAATTCCACAAGGGAATTGGGTGCCGCCACCTCCTTCCAAGTGGGGAGGGCAATCTCATGGATTCCCATGAGATTGCATATCTCCTTGATTTTCTCTATATTATTTATCAAATAACTTTTATTGAAATTTTATTCACCAAAAATAATTCTCAATTAATTTTGGAAATATTTCAATCTTGGCATTGGAAAATTGTGAATCACATTCACAACCCAAAACAATATATAATTTACATTTTCAATTAATTAGACAATGTGTATCCAATACACATTAAATAATTAATCTACATATATAAATTATAATTAGCTCTCTCTAATACATTATAAATCACATTTATAATATATTATGAATAATTGGATATTACTATCCACATTATTCTTATCCATAATAATTAAATCACATTTAATTATATTGGATAATTCCTCATACATTATGATAATTAAATCACATTTAATTATCAACTTCTCAATGCTTAGATCTTATGGAATTGTTCTTAAACCATTCAAGAGCAATGCTATTTCTCGTCAGATACTTGGAGATAAGGACAGGGTGATTGCATTGTTCCACGTATAGTGACTTGGATATTGAGATCACATCTCAAATCCAGATCCCATGGACCTCTCATAGATGCTTGATTAAATCAAGACCGTAAACCTAATCTTCTCATTGCATCTGAATCTTATTCAGATCAATGTCCAGTACATGGACTAAGATTATGTCACTTCTCTAATGAGAGGAGTCACTAAAATCCAGACCTGTGTCGTCACTCCCTCGGAATGGAAGCGTCATGGTTATACAATCGTTTATGATCAAATCAGCCTCATGTATTCCTAATACATGTACATCCTGTATACTGGAAGACTCATGATCATCCTAAAGATATAGATCACTTTTACACTATCATCTTCATGATCTGATCACTAAGTTTCTCAATCTTGGTCCTTGGGATATGGTACAGATCATATGCTTTCACAAAGCATATATCTTACCTTCAAATTCATGTCATGCTTCTAAAGCATGACGACCATGCATGGAATTTGATCAGTCCCAATACCTCATGAGTGAGCTCATGTCTTTCGGTTCACAAGTGAACCTGTATGATCCCTTTGAGAGATCGTATTACTCATATGCCCTTACATGCACACCAGCTCGCCGGTGTATAGACTTTGGTTAGGTCATCAACCTATTGGTCTGCCAAATGTACACACTTAGACATATATCAATACATCTGTCTCTGGTCAGAGGATGTTTGCATGTGATGTGATAGTATTCATCATAGGTCTTTGGTTATCTCGATCTCGTTAAGTCAACCCATTGACTCAACTAATCTGATACCTCTGAATCACTATTCCCATGCAGAGGACCTGCATCAAGAGGTCGATCAGATATCAACCTAATGAGAAAGGATTGCCATCTCCTTCTCAGGCTGGAGATCATCACTTGTCAATCATTGATGATGCTTGATGATTCCTCTATCTAACTCCTCAGATATTCATCCAAGCATCAGCCTCTATGATTCAATCAATGAATCAACAACTGTATGATTATCAAGTTGGACATGGTACATAACCCTTATTGTATAGAGGGATCTTATAGTGCATTCATTCATTCAATATCAAAAACAGAGTGAAACAAACATAATCAATAACTTTTATTGATAAATCATTTATTACAATAACATTTATTATAGGAATGGTTCGCCTCGGGCTCACATTGCTAACAATCTCCCACTAGCCCTCGGAACCATTCAGGAACAATCCTTAAACCCATACTAATTACATGCTGGTCAAAAATCTTCTGTGTCAGAGGTTTGGTACGAGGATCAACAACATTGTCAGCAGAGGCTTGGTGATGATGATGTCACCACGCTTTTGAATCTCCCGAATGATGTGGTATTTCCTTTCTACGTGCTTGCTCTTCTGATGCCATCTGGGTTCCTTCGCATGGGCAATGGCTCCCGTGTTATCACAGAGCAGCGGGATGGGAGTATTAGAGGAAACTACGCCAAGCTCTTGCACGAACTTGCGCAACCACACCGCCTCCGTTGCAGCATCCGATGCGGCAATGTATTCGTCTTCTGTTGTTGAATCTGCTGTAGTGTCATGCTTCTTGCTTCTCCAGCTCACAGCACCACTATTCAACAGGAACACAAACCCTGATGTCGACTTTCGATCATCAATATCTGATTGGAAGTCAGAATCTGTATATCCCAAGACTTGGAGATCACCATCTCCATAGACCAAGATGTAATCTTGCGTCCGTCTTATATATTTAAATATGTTCTTTACTGCATTCCAGTGTTGTTCTCCATAGTAGGATTGGTAACGACTTACCAGTCCCACTGCATGGCAGATATCTGGCCTAGTACACATCATGGCATACATTAAGCTTCATACAGCCGATGCATAGGGGCATCCAGCCATGGCTTTCTTTTCCTCAATAGTTTGAGGAGCCATTCTTTTAGACAGGTGGATACCATGTCTTAAGGGTAGGAATCCTTTCTTGGAACTATCCATACGGAATCATTCAAGAATCTTCTTAATGTATCCATGTTGTGACAATCCCAATATCCTCTTCTCTCGGTTTCTGAACAACTTCAGACCCAAGATGTAAGAGGCTTCTCCAAGATCTTTCATCTCAAAGGTATGGGACAACCAAATCTTCACACTATTCATCATCCCTGTATCATTCCCAATGATAAGGATGTCATCTACATAAAGCACGATGAACACAATGGCGCTCCCACTAAGCTTCTTGTATACACAAGGTTCATCAAGATTCTGCACACAATCATAACTCTTTATGGTTTCGTCAAATCTGATGTTCCAGCTACGAGAAGCTTGCTTGAGACCATAGATGGATTCCTTCAGCTTGCATACTTTTCCATCCTCAGTCATGAAGCCTTGGGGTTGCTCCATGTAGATATCCTCCTCGAGGTATCCATTGAGGAAAGCCGTCTTGACGTCCATCTGCCAGATGTCATAGTCAAGATATGCAGCTATAGCTAGCAATGTTCTGATGGATTTAAGCATAGCCACAGGAGAGAATGTCTCATCGTAGTCTATGCCTTCTCTCTGTGTGTAGCCCGTGGCTACAAGCCGTGCCTTGAAAGTCTCTACTTTCCCATCAGGTCCCCTCTTTCTCTTAAAGATCCATTTGCACCCAATGGGTTTTACCCCTTTAGGTGGATCCTCTAGGGTCCATACACCATTCTTATGCATGGAGTCAATTTCTGACTTCATTGCTAGCATCCATCTATCCATGTCATGATCCGCGAGTGCTTCATCAAATGAAGTAGAATCATTATCAGTCTCACTTGACACATGGAATCCATACCTTTCAGGTGGTGCAACCACCCTCGAACTCCTTCGAAGAGGTATGGGTGTTTCATCTTTATTTATCTCTTCAGTTTCTGGTTCAGGAAGCTCAGAATCCTCCGGGGATTCAATGAGTTCCTTTACTTCATATTTATCTTGATCCTTAAGGAAATCATTCTCCAGAAATTTCACATCTCTGGAAACAAAAACCTTTTGAGTCTCAGGATCATAGAGTTGGTATCCAATACCATCTCTAACATACCCAATGAAGTAACACTCACGAGAGCGAGATTCCAGCTTACTTGCGTCCACGTTCTTCGCATGAACCAAGCAACCCCAAACCCTCAAGTGATTAACACTAGGTTTGGTTCCATACCATAGCTCATGAGGAGTCTTAGGTACAGATTAGCTAGGAATCTTATTCAGGATATACATTGCAGTCTCTACTGCATAGCCCCAGAAACTAAGTGGTAAATGTGCTTTACTCATCATTGAACGAACCATATTCATGATGGTTCTGTTGCATCTTTCAGCAACACCATTAAGTTGGGGGTTCCAGGAGGAGTGAGATTGGAAATAATTCCACTTTCTTTAAGGTATTCCTTGAATTCATTTGAGAGGTACTCGCCACCTCGATCAAATCGAATTCGTTTAATCTTCCTATCGGTTTGGTACTCAACCAAAGCCTTGAATTCTTTGAACTTTTCAAAGGTTTCAGATTTATGACGTAATAGGAAGATAAACCCGTATCGCGAATGGTCATCAATAAACGTCAAATAATATCGATATCCATTTCGAGTCGCGGTACTGAAGGGACTGCATACATCAGTATGTATTAGGTCAATAATACCTTCGCATCTTGTAACCTTGTTACGGAAAGGCATCCTGGTCATTTTTCCTTGAATGCAATTCTTGCAAGTAGGCAAAGATTGAACCTGTAGAAAATCTAAAGGTCCATCCTTAATCAGTCTATTGATCTTATCAACAGATAAATGACCAAGCCTTTGATGCCAAATCTCATTCGAAAGATTTTCATCCTCCCTGGATCTTTTAGGGTTTTTATTAGTGGTTGTAACATTCATAACACATTTATTAATGCACAATTCATAGAGTCCTCCAGAAGTCAAAATACCATCTGCAATATATTTATCATAACGATTTATGACTAATTTATTACAGAACAGGAACGAATATCCACTTCTAACTAGCTTAGATACATATATTAAATTCCTTATGCTTTCAGGTATATAAAGACACTCTTTAAGTACTAGGACTCTTCCACTAGATAATGATAGCCGACAAGTCCCGACGGCGACTGCTGCAACACTTGCATCAGATCCCATCTGGATGACTATCTCTCCTTCTTCTAGTTTTCTAGTTTCCTAAAACAAATGCAACAAATTGCATACATGAACAGAAGCACCAGAATCAAGAATCCAACTTCCTTCTTGTCCAACAAGAAAGCAGGTTTCAATGATAAAAGTAGATTTCATACCTGCTGGGGCTTTACCTTTATCGACCGACTTCAAGTAATCCGGGCAATTACGCCTCCAGTGCCCCGGCTTTTTGCAGTGGTGACAGACGTCGGTTTTCTTCGACGCCATTAGAGTGGATGCATTGGAAGATGAGCCAACACTTTGTCCCTTCTTTCTCTTATGGGCTGGGCCCTTCCGAGAACCATACTTCCGACCGTGCTTCCCTCTGACATGTGCAACCATTGCACTGCCAGCGGGACCATCTTTCTTCATTACGTCTTCTGGAGACCTTAATGCAGCAAGAAGCCCAGCACTTGTCAGTTCCAGCTTGTTCATGTGGAATGGCACCATAAAGTTATTGAAAGACTTGGGCAACAACAGCAGAATGAAATCGGATTGCATGTCTGCATCCATGGTTGCCCCCAGAGTCTCCAGCTCCGATAAGTACCCAAACATTTTGAGTACATGTTCACGGACCGAAGTCCCTTCCTGCATCTTGCAGCGAACGAGTTATTTCATAACATTGTACCGATGGATGCGGTTAATGTCACCGAACATATCTTTCAGATTATGCATGATTTCTTGGCAAGTACTCATCTCCACATGTTGTTTTTGAAGAACGTTGGAGAGAGAACCCAAGATGTAGCATCTAGCCAAGGCATGATCCTCATCATACTTGTCATTGTATGTTTTTTCTTCCTTAGATTTAGGGTTTTCATGCTTGTCTTCTGAGAGCACATAACTGATGCGCTCAGCCAAGAGTACAAGCTCTAAATTACAGATCCAATCCGAGTAATTTGGTCCGGTCAATTGGTTGACCTCCAGAAGCCTGCTCAGTGGGTTCATGGACTTCATTTTCTGAAATTGAGAATGCACTATATTAGAACATATAATCATATATTCAAATTTATGATATTTAATTAAGGTTTTTAAATCAAATTATTCTTGCATTGTCAACTTTGAAAGTTCATTCCCTTAATCACTTTCAAAGCAAGAGATATACTTACCGCTATATCTCAAGCAAGAATTGGGATCTCCTCTTTATCTTTGTTACATCCCAATAATATGAGAAACTGTAACTCCAATAAAGAGAAGCGGGAACACATTCCACCTTGCAAGTCCAACTTGCATTTCCCAATTCGGTCTTTAATACCCGGGCCCACCATCCCTAAGGTGATGTTGACCTGTCATTAATTGAAGCAACCGTCAACAGGAATAGAACTCGCTATGCGCAATCCAATATCGCCCCAATAATATGAGGATCTGATATTGGGGTCACTACGCATACGACCTTACTCTTTCGAGAAGCAAAGATTCCGATCCAGATGCGCTTGCATATAGGAGCTGTCACTTTGTACAAGCATCTCCTATATGCAATCTGTGGCGACGGAAACCCTTCACCTTGACGGGAGACCATGGATGTCACTTATGTGATCCTCCACCTCTTATTCAAATTTAATTAATTACCATGAATCACATTCATATAATTAATTCTTCCAAGGAAATTATCAACTTTAATCATATTAGAGTATTTTAATTGGACATAATTAATTCAATCATATTAAATTAATCATCAATCCAATTCAATCAATCAAACTTGATTGTTATACTTGAATATATATGGTATTATTCTCAAAGTATGTATTAATTTGTATTTTAATAATTAAAAATATATCTTGATTTCTTCGGCATTATCCAGCCCCTACCCGCTGTCATGGCCAGTACCGACGAGAGTGGGACGGACCACATACGTTGCAACCCGCTACCCCAGCGTCTCCGACTAGACACCATATCCGCCTCAGGAAAAGATAATGTCAAATAGATCAATTTGTACTTGAGATGATCATCGGTTCTTCAGCCGAAATTATACCATATAGTAATCAAAACAATTTTGATTATAAGGAAATTTGCTAGACAAATTCCCAATCCTATTCAAGCAAGGAGTTTGATGATTGTGTTTCCAATTATGATCTAGATCAAATCTAATCAATTAATTGGTTGAGGCCAAGTCAATTAAAGAAATAATCATCTTCCAATATTTCTCAAATATTTTCCATAATTATTTCTCGAAATTAACAATAAATTTCATTAATTGACAATCACATGGTTCTTGATTAGGACTGTAATTTCAGCAGTGACCCCTACTTACTAAAATTAGCATATCTCAATCACATTAAATCCAAATTAGACAAAATCAATTTTCATAGATTGCTATTTTGATTTAGGACAGAACCCAAGTGATGTTTCACGCATTTCGAGGCAAGTCTAAACAGTAATTAACTCTTTAATCACTTTAAGATTTGCAGTTCCCGCAACAGTGCATACATGTTCATTAAAACAACCATATCTCGAGCATACGAAATTCGATTTACGCAAACTCAGATCCTATGGTTTCCTTATTTATTGGGGAACAAAATCCAAGTAAATAATTTGTGCTTAAACCTTTTAAACATGGCCGAAATTATTTACTAAACAGATCTGCGAAATCAAATGCGATAAAAAACTTTCACGACCTTAACGAACCCAAGTCGTCCTCGGTTTGCAAATCATATTCGAAACCGTCGACCTAAGGCTCTGATACCACTTGAAGTATATGGAAAAAATCCTCAAGCGCATCACGGAAGCGTGATCGTCGTATCGTATACGACGGAGAACGACTAGTCCTACTAGTTGTTCGGTGCAGCGGAATTTAAAATTTTTTCCTGCGATGAAACCACATGATCCAAGAGCGATTCTCGGATCGTTTCATTTATAACCACAACAAGTATAATGCAATACCTCTTGAAGCGTGGTTGATCGAGTCTCTAAGAAAAGAGACCTCCTGTCTCAAGTCCGATCGTTGGAGAAACGGCTTGCGAGCGCGGGGATGAGTCGAGTTGTCCTCGCAATCCAACAAGTTGATCCAAGCACGATTGCTCCTGATCTCGTCGCACGAGATCGAACGTCTCCTTCGTGAGCGAAGCACTCCAAGTAGACGGAGAACCGCAGAGCGTCGAAGCGGTGGCGCGGTGGCGTGGGCGTCGACGAGTCTCTCCTCTAGGGTATGGTGGACGGCCACCAAGAAGAAGGAGAGAGAGGTTTGGCGTGTGAGAGGAAAAGAGAGAGAGAGATGTGCTACCAAATAGCATGTAGTAGAGAGCAAGGTATGCCTTTCTATTTATAGGGTTTTGGGATCCATGGATCTGAATACATGGGACATATAAAATCAATGGATGAGATTGATTTATGTCAATCCAATGGTCAAGATTGTTGTTGGTAAAAATCAACAAATTGTGATTTAATTTAGATTAAATATATTTTATAAATCAAATATACATTAATACCAAAATTAAATCAATCAAATAAGGAGCATAATACAAAGGAAATAAACATCCCCATGAAATAGGGTGGATGGCCACCAATTCTACAAGGGAATTGGGTGTCGCCACCTCCTTCCAAGTGGGGAGGGCAATCTCATGGATTCCCATGAGATTGCATATCTCCTTGATTTTCTTCTATTATTTATCCAACAACTTTTATTGGAATTTTATTCACCAAAAATAATTCTCAATTAATTTTGGGAATATTGCAATCTTGACATTGGAAAATTGTGAATCACATTCACAACCCAAAACAATATATAATTTACATTTTCAATTATTAGACAATGTGTATCCAATACACATTAAATAATTAATCTACAAATATAAATTATAATTAGCTCTCTCTAATACATTATAAATCACATTTATAATATATTATGAATAATTGGATATTACTATCCACATTATTCTTATCCATAATAATTAAATCACATTTAATTATATTGGATAATTCCTCATACATCATGATAATTAAATCACATTTAATTATCAACTTCTCAATGTTTAGATCTTATGGAATTGTTCTTGAACCATTCAAGAGCAATGTTATTTCTCCTCAGATACTTGGAGATAAGGACATGGCGATAGTATTGTTCCACGTATAGTGACTTGGATATTGAGATCACATCTCAAATCCAGATCCCATGGACCTCTCATAGATGCTTTATTAAATCAAGACCGTAAACCTAATCTTCTCATTGCATCTGAATCTTATTCAGATCAATGTCCAGTACATGGACTAAGATTATGTCACTTCTCTAATGAGAGGAGTCACTAAAATCCAGACCTGTGTCATCACTCCCTCGGAATGGAAGCGTCATGGTTATACAATCGTTTATGATCAAATCACCCTCAAGTATTCCTAATACCTGTACATCCTGCATACTGGAAGACTCATGATCATCCTGAAGATATAGATCACTTTTACACTGTCATCTTCATGGTCTGATCACTAAGTTTCTCAATCTTGGTCCTTGGGATATGGTACAGATCATATGCTTTCACAAGGCATATATCTTACCTTGAAATTCATGTCATGCTTCTAAAGCATGATGACCATGCATGGAATTTGATCAGTCCCAATACCTCATGAGTGAGCTCATGTCTTCTGGTTCACAAGTGAACCTGTATGATCCCTTTGAGAGATCGTATTACTCATATGCGCTTACATGCACACCAGCTCGCCAGTGTATAGACCTTGGTTAGGTCATCAACCTATTGGTCTGCCAAATGTACACACTTAGACATATAGAAATACATCTGTCTCTGGTCAGAGGATGTTTGCCTGTGATGTGGCAGTATTCATCATAGGTCTTTGGTTATCTCAATCTCGTTAAGTCAACCCATTGACTCAACTAATCTGATACCTCCGAATCACTATTCCCATGCAGAGGACCTGCATCAAGAGGTAGATCAGATATCAACCTAATGAGAAAGGATTGACATCTCCTTCTCTGGCTGGAGATCATCACTTGTCAATCATTGATGATGCTTGATGAGTCCTCTATCTAACTCCTTAGATATTCATCCTAGCATTAGCCTCTATGATTCAATCAATGAATCAACAGTTGTATGATTATCAAGTTCGCCATTTGACGAACCGCGAATTCGACCCTTTAATAGTGTCATTTTAACACTTGAAATTGTCATCGAAGTCGGACCGAAATGGGTCTCATCAAAGACCATCTCATTGATATTTCAATAAGAATAAGATGGTCGAATTTTATTTTTTACTTGGCAAGAAACCAAGGTCGAACTCAGGGACACGAGCCTCTCTCGTATTATCTAGAATTTTATCTATTTAACTAAGTGCTGAGTTAAAAATCAATAGGTCAAAGTATGCAAAAAGACACAACAATGCATTACAAGTAAACATGCATTTTTTTATATTTATTTTATCATGCAAATAAATGCTATGAAATGTGATGCAATACAAGCAGTATGCCCTAGATCAAAATAATGAGCAAATTTAACAAAAGTCAATTTCAAGTTTAATTAAGGAAACAAATTTGATGAGCAATTAAACAAGGCAAAAGCTTAAGCTCTAAGAGACACATGACCTCTAAAACATTACATCAAAATTTTTGTATCGAAACTAACAATTGAGCACGACATTAGAAAGATCATCAAACAAGCTTCGAAATAGAACTGAAATCAACTAAAACGGAAATATGATGCTCAAGATATACAATAAAGAAGACAGGGGCATAGCTGAAAGAAAACATGAAATAAAATTACAGACAGGTCCCTAGGAGGGACTAAAATGTAATAACAAAAAAGATTGGGAACTTCCCTGTAAATAACCCACACGCACAGGGGCATTTTTGCAAGTTTGAAAACCCGCGAGGGTAACAATGCAAAATGCCCAAGATACGCGTGCACTGCACGTGATCTGGACCAGGATGTAAATTGAAGAACTTCGGTGGGCGTTTCTGCAATTTGCCCAGATACGCACGTGCCAGGCACGTGCCATCCAGGCTCGGAGGACGGAAGAGGCTCGGCGCTGGTTCGGCGAGCCTTGGGTGCTGGCTCGAGCTCGATGTAGCTTCGGCTAGGCTCGGGAGCTCCAAGCTTAATGGCTCGGACGCTGAGGCTCGGAGGCGCTCTGAGTCTGACACGTGGATGGCTCGGTGCCATTGGATCATGAGGATCCAACGGCATCTGGAGATAGCGCTCTGGGCGACGTGGCTGCATCCAAGCCGTCAGATGGTCGCTAGGCGAGGACCATCTAACGGCCACTGTACTTCCTCCTTCATCTCAGCTGGCGGCGAGAATCGAGCTCCGGCAAAGGAGCTCCAGCTCCGCCGCTCGCTCTCGGCCACGGTGGACCTCACCAGAGCATAATGGACGATCGCCAATGTAGCGGGGAGCTCGGGGAAGTCGCTGGACATTCTGAATAGGCTCATCAAAGCTCAGAGGTCGAAGGCGAAGCTGTCGAAGATTGCTCCGATGGAGCTCCGACCATTGCAAGCGTTAAGGACCTGTGTTATTAGGTACATAGCCGAAGTGTACATAGATGTGTGCGTGAGTGAATGGGAGCTCAGGGAGGTGAAGAAGATGGGAGCTCTGAGCTCCTCCGCCGTGGGTGGCGGAGGAGATGGGTCGACGGTGGCGAAGGTGTGGAAGAGTGGAGAAGAATGATCAGATGCGGCGCGTGAAAGGTGGAGTGATGGCAAAGCTCGGGAGGCAAATGGTGGCAGGTGAAAACGACTGGAGAGGCCTAATTAATTGGGCAAAAAATAGAAAAAATACAAAGAAGGTCAAGAGGACTTACCTGAGGACTGGCGGAGCGGATGGCCTGGGCTGGGCATCGAGGAGGATGCCCGGGTCTTCGCACGTGTTGGGCAGCCGTCCCAGCGAGCTCGAGCGGGCTTGGAGCTCCGCAACTCCGCCATGAATGGCGAAGGGTCGTCACGAGAAGGTCAGGTCATCATCGCTCAATCCGCCATCTCCCCCTGTCACAAGAAGATGGCGGAGGGCTGGGCCTCCCTTCGTATAAAGGTGGACGGGGGCAATCGACGGAGGGGGCGAAGTATCTGAAGATAGGAGTGGTCGGTTCTAGGTGGTGATGGACAAGGTTTGACTGAGATCGTGGAGCGACTGGGAGTGGATCGAGATTAGTGGAGACATGCGCGCGGGTCATGGATGATAGGAGAAGGTTGTGGGGCAGTTGGGTAGTGGAGGTGGTGGCTGGAGATGGCGAGAAAATGGAAAGGGTGAGGGTGGTGCGCGAGATGGAGATCATGGAGAGAGAGGGATGTCGTGAGGTTGACGACGGGTTCGTGGACATTGGATCATGTGATTCAACGGCCTGGATCGAGGTGCCTAAGAACGGTGCTGATGAGATCTCGGGCGATATGATGGAGGGTAGTGGATGCGCCATGTGTTGTGGTATGAGCGCGACACGAATGGACGGGTGCGATGTGCAGGAGCCACTGATCAAATGGTTGAGGACGCAGAGGGAATGTAAGGTGGGGATTGCATATCCAAACGTTGATTTGATGGTAGAGAAGAGGACACGTGGCGCTAGGAGAAGTAAGGCGGGAATGAATGGCAGAGATGAGAGCCGTGGATGATCAGACGGCGGTGGGTAATGAGCGGGTGTGGAAAGATTTGGGTTGTTGGATTCAAGACGAAATCCAACGGCCAGGGGGTGCGGGCGGATGCTGCAAGGAGGACGGGCCACGTGGCACACCCAGAACGGGCCACGTGGCCCAATCAGATTATTCCAAACAAAATGTTTATTTGTGAGGGGCTAAATGGCTGATTTTGAGAAAACTCAAAACATGAAAGTTGTAGATCTCGATGAGATCTACAAGTTTCATGTTGACCACAACTGGAGATGAGATCAAACATAGACTCGAAATATTTTTAAGGTTATTTTTAAGGCTAAAAATACCACAAATTTTACGTTTGCCATTTTTTGTGATTTTTAATTTATTAAGGACTCTGATAATTATAGGGATTTATCTGGATTTTATTGACATACACTTAAGTAAGGGGGTTAATAATGGGAAATTATGATGATGAAATCGGGTTTCATAACCCCCCTATACTTAAACTATGCTCGTCCTCGAGCATCAAAGAGAATGAGTAAGCTGGATTAACCCCCTTGTGCATGTGAGTACAGGGTCTGATCCGGTCAAGTCTACTCAACTTTAGAGGTCCAAAATCCTAGAGTTCAACCCAGCCTTAATCAAGAGGCACCCAATTCCTCTAATTCTCCAGACTCTCTCTGATGTACATATAATCTAAAGGATAGTGTTCACTGCAATTCCGAGAGTAGAGTCAAATCGTCACCTAAAGTCTTGGTCCAAGAAAATCTCCTCAATACTAGGGAATAAATCAAATCTTGCATCCAGTCCACCGTCTCTTTAGTTGTCAAACTTAGAAAATGAAGATGGATGGCCAGTAATGGAGGGCATGGGATTGTGTCATTTCTTCTCTCCCTCTCATTGGAACAAGGATTCTCTCTAGTGCCTTTTTACGCAACACTTTTTCTTTGGTGTTGATCAGTGCGTCTGTCAAGAGAAGTTGGAGCCGTCTGCACTTGTTTTCCTGGGAGTATACCGGGGTGTGTCTCTTTTGAGTACCTATCGTACCTTTGACACCCAGACTTGTAGCATTTACGATGCAGAGCCCTTTTTTGGTGCAAGCCCGACTCCCGGTCCTAATAGCGGTGGTCCAAGTGGACACTTTGAAAAGTTTGGGAGCGCTCGCCTTGTGTGGAAGCTCTTTGATATTTGACTTTGTGGAATGAGCTTTTCTTTGGAATTTCATTGACTTGTATAATTTTTGGCTAGCTCCACTGCTTTTACCAAGAGTTGGCGCACACTGATCAATATTTTTTATTTATTCACACCCTGGCACATAGGTCAATATCAAGAGATTAGTATAATAACCAAGTTCTCATACTGGCTAATATTTGCTGACACTCAGGTTTCATGAAGCCTCCAAAGATTTTATCCCATCCTCAAGCATCATTAGATCAAGTCCAAAATCGACTCCCTCATCCCAATCCCCTAAGTGAAGAGTCAACTCATCTCATCAAAACCGCAGTTGTACATGTGATGTGCTGATCATATTCTTTTTGTCTGAGACTAAGCATGGAATATAGCATGTAAATATAGAAATCTAGGGAAATGTGGATGATTAAGTCTATGACCCTGATGGCTAAGGCTGGTTAACCTAAAATCTCAAAGACCTCATAAAACTAAGTCTCCTTGATCATTTCAGATGCTGGGTGGAAGTGTAAGTATAGAGAGTTAATCCAACTCCTTCATTCAAAAACAATTTTTTTTGACTTCAAGAGATATTAGGACTGCCTAAACTCAATTAAGCATCTACATTCAGCCGGTATGGATGTAAGTACATGACGAAGCCCGTTGCTTGAGGACGGGGCCTTACGCAATGTCCTCTAAACCATCCAATCTGCTAAGGGCGAACCCTCACTGAACGCGGCTACTTAATTGGGCTTAGTAGTCACTAATGGCTCCTAAAGGATTTTTGTATTTTTCTCATTTTTATAGATTTTAATTTAAAGGTTGAAACACCGGTTAGACTCAACTTTTCTTGAAAAGAGATAAAAAAATTCAAAACCATGTCACACAAATAAAAAGTTTTCAAAATATTTTCAAAAGATTTTTTCAAACAAGGAAAAATCATTTTCGAAAATATTTTTATCAAAAATAGCGTAACATAGTATAGAAAAGCCGTGAAAAACATTTGAGTCCTCTTAGTCCAACAAATTTTACTTTAGCCAAAAAGTTTTAAAATTTTCAAATTTTTCAGATTATAGCTAAAGTAAGTATACTGTATATACGGTATACCCCCCTATACGTAAACTTTGCTATGTCCTCATAGCACTAGATGATACAAGTCCCTAGGTCCATTTAAATATAGAGAAATATACGGGAACCAAGGAGGGCTCCCCCTATACTTAGGTTAGAAATAACCTAAGTATAAAGGCAAGGAAAGGAGAGTAGAGAAAATCACGGGGACTCGGGTCCCCCCTATACTTAGGCTGAGATTAGCCTAAGTATAAAGATGGAGATTTGATGTTGGGAGGGACCCAAGGTGAACGAAGAAGGTGGATGGATTTACAAGTGATCGGATGAATCTACGAAGATGGGTGGAGGGACTAAGGCTCTGGGGAGTGTATCGAAGCAAACATGGCTCAATCAAGCAAGCAAGACCCTCAATTTCACCAACTCACACATGAACCAACCGAGGTTGGTTGATTATCTTGTCAGTTTTATTGGTGATAAAACATTTGATGTTTACACGGAAAAAAATGTTAAGTGAAAATCAATGCGTAAACGAGGGTGTTGCTCTTCCCAAAACCAAATTTTACTCCACTTTTGGTTGACTTGCAATTAACAGTCCCAGTTATTATTTAAGGTTGTCACTGAATTAAGGTTAGCATAAAATCAAGCAATCATCGTCTACCGTTCATTCCCATATTCCGTTTAACCTAGGTGATCAAGCTAGGAAAGGGAAAAGGAGAAAAACCATGTATTCAATAAAAACTACGATCTAGGCTAAGCGATAAAACACGCAGTGATTTGGCGAAAATCTGTGAAAAACTTGGGCTGTTTTGAAAACCATCAAGATATGTATGCAAGTCAATAAAAGCCGCACCTAACATGCTTCTATTAGCGGGAAAAATGTCTATTGATTTTGACTAAGTGAAGCGAGGTTAAGTGTGTCTTTGATTAATGTGTGTCCTACCTACGAGCAAGCACATAAAAATATGAATTTTAAACTAAGCTCGAAGAGCTGCGTGCCTTGATCCTAGGTCGACACTTAAGTGGGGACGATCCCCACACAGCCACATTCATTCGATTACAATCGTGAGTCTTCGATCGAAGACCGCTGTAAAAGATGAATTATTACAAGTTAACATGACATGCAAAAATAAAAATGCGAGACATTTTTTCTTTCTTTTCTATTTGCTCCACGCAAGCTTCTACGGCTCCTTGCAGCGGGTAGCATCCTGCTCCTCGCCTCCTTGAACACCAAGGGCCCTGCCACAGAATCAATGGTTAGAGATCAACCGAAAAGAAATTTTTTAATGCAAAATAGATGAACAATTTGACCTATAAAATGAACACTAAATTAAATAAAGAAAAAAATACAAGAAATGAGTCGTGTCCCCGGCAACGGCGCCATTTGACGAACCGTGAATTCAGCCCTTCAATAGTGTCGTTTTAACACTTGAAATTGTCATCGCAGTCGGGCTGAAATGGGTCTTATTAAAGACCATCTCATTGATATTTCAATAAGAATAAGATGGTCGTATTTTATTTTTCACTTGGCAAGAAACCAAGATCGAACTCAGGGACACAAGCCTTTCTCGTATTATCTAGAATTTTATCTATTTAACTAAGTGTTGAGTTAAAAATCAATAGGTCTAAGTATGCAAAAAGACACAAGAATGCATTACAAGTAAACATGCATTTTTTATATTTATTTTAACATGCAAATAAATATTATGAAATGCGATGCAATACAAGCAGTATGCCCTAGATCAGAATAATGAGCAAATTTAACAAAAGTCAATTTCAAGTTTAATTAAGGAAACAAATTTGATGAATAATTAAAGAAGGCAAAAGCTTAAGCTCTAAGAGACACATGGCTTCTAAAATATTACATCAAAATTTTTGTGTCCAAACTAACAATTGAGCATGGCATTAGAAAGATCATCAAACAAGCTTCAAAATAGAACTGAAATCAACTAAAACGGAAATACGATGCTCAAGATATATAATAAAGAAGACAGGGGCATAACTGAAAGAAAACATAAAATAAAATTGCAGACAGGTCCCTGGGAGGGACTAAAATATAATAACAAAAAAGATCGGGACCTTCCCTATAAATAATCCACACACAGGGGCATTTTTGCAAATTTGAAAACCCGCGAGGGTATCAATGTAAAATGCCCAAGATACGCATACGCTGCACATGATCTGGACCTGGATGCAAATTGAAGAATTTCGATGGGCATTTCTACAATTTGCCTAGATACGCACGTGCCAGGCACGTGCCATCCAGTCTCGGAGGACGGAAGAGGCTCGGCGCTGATTCAGCGAGCCTTGGGTGCTGGCTTGGGCTCGATGTAGCTTCGGCTAGGCTCGGGAGCTCCAAGCCTAATGGCTCGGACGTTGAGGCTCGGAGGTGCTCTGAGTCTGACACATGGCTGGCTCGGCGCCATTGGATCGTGAGGATCCAACGGCATCTGGAGATAGCGCTCTGGGCGACGTGGCTGCATCCAAGCCGTTAGATGGTCGCTGGGCGAGGACCATCTAACGGCCACTGTACTTCCTCCTTCATCTCAGCTGGCGGCGGGAACCGATCTCCAGTGAAGGAGCTCCAGCTCCGCCGCTCGCTCTCAGCCATGGTGGACCTCCCCAGAGCATCATGGACGATCGCCGATGTAGCGGGGAGCTCGGGGAAGTCGCTGGACATTCTGAATCGGCTCATCAAAGCTCAGAGATCGAAGGCGAAGCTGTCGAAGATTGCTCCGATGGAGCTCTGGCCATTGCAAGCGTTAAGGACCTGCATTGTTAGGTACATAGCCAAAGCGTACATAGATGTGTGCGTGAGTGAATGGGAGCTCAGGGAGGTGAAGAAGATGGGAGCTCTGAGCTCCTCCGCCGTGGGTGGCGGAGGAGATGGGTCGACGGTGGCGAAGGTGTGGAAGAGTGGAGAAGAATGATCGCATGCGGCGTGTGAAAGGTGGAGTGATGGAGAAGCTCGGGAGGAGAACGGTAACAGGTGAAAACGACGGGAGAGGCCTCATTAATTGGGCAAAAAAAAGAAAAAATACAAAGAAGGTCAAGAGGACTTACCTGAGGACTGGCGGAGCGGATGGCCTGGGCTGGGCATTGGGGAGGATGCCCGGGTCTTCGCACGTGCTAGGCAGTCGTCCCAGCAAGCTCGAGCGGGCTTGGAGCTCCGCAACTCCATCATGAATGGCGGAGGGTCGTCACCAGAAGGTCAGGTCGTCATCGCTCAATCCGCCATCTCCCCCTGTCACAGGAAGATGGCAGAGGGTTGGGCCTCCCTTCGTATAAAGGTGGACGGGGGCAATCGATGGAGGGGGAGAGGTATTTGAAGATAGGAGTGGTTGGTTCCAGGTGGTGATGGACCAGGTTTGACTGAGATCGTGGAGCGACTGGGAGTAGATCAAGATTAGTGGAGACATGCGCGAGGGTCATGGATGATAGGAGAAGGTCGTGGGGCAGTTGGGTAGTGGAGGTGGTGGCTGGAGACGGCGGGAAAATGGAAAGGGCGAGGGTGGTGCGCGAGCTGGAGATCGTGGAGAGAGAGGGACGTCATGAGGTAGACGATGGGTTCGTGGTCGTTGGATCATGTGATCCAATGGCCTGGATTGAGGCGCCTAAGAACGGTGCTGATGAGATCTTGGACGATATGATGGAGGGTGGTGGATGTGCCACGTGTTGTGGTATGAGCGTGGTGCGAACGGATGGGTGCAATGTGCAGGAGCCGCTGATCAAATGGCTGAGGATGCAGCGGGAATGTAAGGTGGGGATTGCAGATCCAAACGTTGATCTGATGATAGAGAAGAGGACACGTGGCGCTAGGAGAAGTAAGGCTGGAATGAATGGCGGAGATGAGAGCCGTGGATGATCAGACGGCGGTGGGTAATGAGCGGGTGTGGAAAGATCTGGGCCGTTGGATTCAAGACGAAATCCAACGGCCAGGGGGCGCGGGCGGATGCTGCAAGGAGGACGGGCCACGTGGCACACCCAGAACGGGCCACGTGGCTCAATCAGATTATTCCAAACAAAATGTTTATTTTTGAGGGGTTAAATGGCCGATTTTGAGAAAACTCAAAACATGAAAGTTGTAGATCTCGATGAGATCTACAAGTTTTATGTTGATCAAAACTAGAGATGAGATCAAACAAAGACTCGAAATATTTTTAAGAGTATTTTTAAGGCTAAAAATACCACAGATTTTACGTTTGCCATTTTTTGTGATTTTTAATTTATTAAGGACTCTGATAATTACAGGGCTTTATCTGGATTTTACTGACATACACTTAAGCAAGGGGGTTAATAATGGGAAATTATGATGATGAAATCGGGTTTCATCAGGTACATAACCCTTATTCTATAGAGGGACCTTATAGTGCATTCATTCATTCAATATCAGAAAGGGAGTGAAACAAACATAATCGGTAACTTTTATTGATAAATCATTTATTACAATAACATTTATTGTAGGAATGGTTCGCCTCGGGCTCACATTGCTAACAGGATACACCAGTGAGAAGCTTACAATGTAGATGTGATTTAGAAGCACGTTCAGGATTTGCAGAAGTGAGAGTTAGAAAAGTTATCAACACTACCTCAGCAGATGAGTGATTTAGCAAAGAAAGTGGATGACATGCAGAGACAAAGCCAACAACCACCTAATTTTTAGCGAACACGGAGATCTTTACCTACTCTTACCACCTGTTAGGTATGCTTTGTATAGGATGAGGTAGGATGTTCTACAGACACTCCACAATTATCTTGACATGAGGATTAATCCACAACTAGTCAGAGACAAATCAGTTCAGATGTAGTATATGATATTGATGCACCTCCACCTTTTGAGATCATGGTATATGGTACTCTCCAGTTCCTTATTAGTCTACATCATAAAGCATCCATCATACACCGCAACAGGTGCACCGGTAACATGGACGTCAATAACACCACCAGCACCGAGGTCAGTTTGTGCAGTAGCACCGGTCTCACCATCCTTCCTATCTGATACCAATTCACCATTCTCCAATTCCATACCACCACCAGCAGCAACAATCATAGTTTACACATCAGCGATCTCCGCAGTTGTATACTTCATAGTCTCTACACACTTCTAGGTAAGAAAGATCATAGAGCCATCGAAAGGCTTTTGAGTCTGAGTGTTTTGAACAGTCCATGGCCTTGAACTAGATTATGGACATGCTTAGTGCACTCCAGATCATGCATAATATAGAGATGGAGTAGGTTGACCATCGCCTGGATGAGTTAACCGTGCTCAAGACTACCCTTCCTGTACAGCCATTGATGAATCCGAACAACAAACGTTGTCATCTAGATCATGTAGAGATCACAGACAGATACAATGGGAAGGTCACTTTTCTTGAATTTTCAGCTAACTATATTCATCTTAGGAGTGTTAGACAACCACCAGTCCTTGATCCAAAAGAGGAGGAGGGAGTCATACATGATGAGGAGATATAATGCACACATTCTGATGCTGAGTTGGAGCACCACGATGATACTATTCTTGACGATGCCATGCATGCTGATGCCAGAGATGAGAGCGATGCTGAGATAGTAGACATGGACACATGGGAGTCTGGTGATGATACAATGCTAGCCCATGCAGATACTCTCGAAGGATTTTCTACTTCTGAGACTCTCGAAGTACATGTTGATTCCAATTAGGTATAAAAATGAAAATTTTGTTATCCTGAGTTTGTTCTTTTTTGGATGCACTATTTGGTAAAGGAATGAAAAAAAGCCAAAAAATGATGTGACTCATGGGACTGAGAGGTACATTGGATCTTTTTCGGATACTAATTCCACTCCATGATGCATTGGATCATTTTCCTACACTCAAGCAACAATTGAAGAACATATGCACAATATTTAAGAAAAAGAATTCATACATGGAGAAACACATTTTTACCACATCCACTTATTGTGTTATCTAGGACAAGCTATCAAAGAAAAAGGAGAGAGATTTAGGTGCACATTATGTCAAATGCGAGATCTCTAATGCCACATTCAATCACACTCTCTTAGATAATGGTTTCTCCATTAATTTGATACCATCTTGTTTAGTTGATAGACTCGAGTGAGGCCCTCTTTGCAAATCACGTGTGATACATCAGTTTGTTGATAGATGTGTGAAGAGACCTAGGGGTGTGTTGAGGAACATTATCATGACTTTGCAGGGTCTGTAATTCTCAGTGGACTTCACTATCCTCGACATGGATTTCCCTACTCAGTTACATCGTATCCCATTCATTCTCGGGAGGACTTTTTGTAGACCATGAAGGATTTCTTTGATTATGATACTCAAAAGGTATCTTTTTGCGCTAGGGGAGAGAAGGTACACATTGAGATGGCGAGAGAATCATCTAGTTCAGATGCCGTGTCAACTCACAATTCGGATGTCCTGGGTTCTCTAGCCAGCTGCGATTACATGATGAAGTTCGTGATGACGACCTTGAGAGGTATCAGACTGAGACCCATGATATCCTAGAAGAGGATGGGTCATGAACAACATTGGTCATTCTTTTAAGGCAGACTTGTATATAGAGACATATCACATGGAGTTGCAGATTGATGAGTTGATTGCATATACTTTAGAGAGTTTCCTTGTTTCCTCCACCAAATGATTTAGAGCCAGATTATCACCTATCCGAGTTATTTAGCTCTAGTCATTTTGAGGATGAACACAATAGAGAGTTGGATTGTGTGATGGACACATTTATAGACACCTTTTGTAGTCAGACTTCAGACACATTTACTAGAGGAGAGAGGCCAATGCCACATATATTATCCACATACAGTGGGAGCTCTACACAGTCAGCCAAGGACTGGTTTGTGTTTTCCCAACAGATATATTGTTCGATCCAGGTTGAGGTAATCTACTTTGTACATAACTTGTGATTACTTTTCCACTTCATTTTGTCATGTACAAACACCTTTAAGCCTTTTGTTTTGGAGTCCACAACACTTGTACATTCTTCATAGATCCCAATCGTCCCCATTTTTTCTCGTCTTTATACTTAGGATATCGGATCTTAAGTATGGGGGGGATTGATTGTTTCCCCTGATTCTCATTTTCATATTTTATTCTTTTTTACTTTTCTTTTGTGTATATTCTTTTACATTCATCACTTTTCCCCAATTTTCAGCCACATTCTCTTCTATACTTAGGATGCTTGATCCAATGTACAAAGGGGACCCAGTGATGCCATTGATTTCATTTCTTCTACTACTTTTTTTTGTTTGGTCACCTCATTTTTTTCTTCCACTATACTTACAATGACCAGATTGTAAGTATAGGGGTGGGGGTAATTGACTTCAAGTTCTTTCATTCTTTTCATCCACTTTTACTTAACACGAGCTATACCCTCCTTTTACTCTTTTTAGTACTATGAGGACATAGCACAAGCTAAGTATAGGGGGTGTATATATTGTATATATCCTTTTGTCCATAATTCGTATTTTTATGTATTTTTTATATCTATAAAATCCATAAAAGTGGGTGCAGGTTAAATTTATTTAAAAGCTATTTATTAAGTATTCATAACATCTCTGTAAATAAATAAAATATTTGTAAAATTCTTATTTAAAAGCATTTTTTAAAATCAATATTTAAATGTATATTTAAAAGTGTATATATTTATTTTAAATCTTATTCATTAAAATGTGAAAAAAAATATAATATTTAAAATTTTTGTATTTAGAACTTGTAAAATATATTATTTATTTAATCCAAAATAAAATATTGGTAACTTATATTATAAATTCTTGTAAAATATGTTTGTTTGCCAAAATTGAAAAATTCACAAAATTCATAAATGTTACAAATTCAATCCCTAAAAATAGCAAAATCTTTAAAATCCATACAAATGAATAAATTCATAAATATTTACTTCACAAAAACATTACTGCATTTGCATTCACATTTTTCAGAATAAGTTTGATTTCTCGAAATAAAGACTGGGAATAGTCTATAGGATGGAGCTTGATTATGACCTTTGACTTTTATTGTAAGGAGCATGGTTAGGAAATAGAATTTAGACTTTTCCGATCATTGAGTTTAATATTTGTATTCCATAAGACCATGTTTGGAATTCAACTTAAAAATGCCTAAGTATAACACTTGGTGTCATCCATTTAACTCTTCAATAGTGGACCAATTTTAGACACATGCACTCTGCACTTAGCTCGACTTGCATGATGTTGCGAAGGGTAGTTCATTTTAGTGGTGCACTTTCATCTTTGACTAGTGGTGTTGGCATCTAAATATGGGAGTTGTGGGGTTGAAATAAAGCTTCATATGAGGGATGGTCTGATGCCATAATTTTTCCAAGACCCCAAAAAATAGACGGAAAAAAGATGTTATATCTGCTGGGGCACAAAAAGATTGATGTAGTGCAAGCAACAACAATACAAATTCTACCAAAAAGAAGCCAAAAACAAAATACAAATATGACCACAATGATCTAAGCATCCAAAAAGTATGCACATCTTAGTAGAGACTTGGTTACACCGATCAAGTTTCACAAGAAGATGTGACTACACTGGTCACACTCTTGTTCTCTTCTCATTCTTCTATCTTGTTCCTCTGTTCGATTGTGGACACAACACAACCTAAACTTAGAAGGAAATAATCCCCTCCTCAAGGAAAGAGTAGTTGGATGAGGAACCAATAGGAGTGTATTACTAGAGTGGTCGGTTTCTTTGCTTCTTTAAGCAGGAAGAGATAACACAATTAATACACTGTACAAATCGAATTCAAGGTTGAAAGAGTTAGCGATATGGATAAGTGGATCTAAGCTGGTTGTTGAGGTGATCCTGAATAAGGATATGAGGAACATGGGGACTGCCGATACTAAAATCCTACTCTTAGTTAAGGTTCTGGCAAAATGCATATTTTAAGGCCAGATCATGCTCTGCCCTTTGTCTGTTCTCATGAATTTGTTTAGGAAAACAAATTCATTCTAACTTTCTTTCTTTTTCTTATTCTTCAAATAAGTGTTTGCTAAGGGACTAGCAAATTTTAAGTATAGGGGGTTGATGAATCCATGATTCATTGACATTTCTGTCGTATTTTGTCTTAAAACCCCTGACAAATACATGTAAATATGCATTTATTATCATCCTTTATCAAAATGTCATTTATACATAAAAATATATTTTTATGCATGAAAAAGATATAAAAAATAAGAAAAAAGAAAAAGAAAAGAAAGAAAAGGTAGACTACAAATATGTATATGTTGTACATGATGACTAATAATATATAAATTTAGCTATAAGATATATTTATATAACCTAACCACCAAGATGAAGTCAACAAGGATTGGTCGACAAATAATAAAGTAGGGGGAGACAAGGAAGAAAATAAAAAAATAACTTTGTACATCACACATTAATTCATATTTATTTATTTTATATATACAATCTTCATCTAATTTTAATTAATTCATATATATGTATTTTTCACCAAACTCTATTCTATTTTGTTTATAAAAATATATATAAAAATATAAAAATAATACAAAAAATTCAACCTTTATATATGCCAAGAAATCTGGATTACAATTATTGATTTCCCAACTTCCGAACCTCATAACTTCTTCATAGAAACTCCAATTTTACTCTACTCAGTTTAAAGTTCGTAAAAAAATTCTATAATTAAAGAAGTGATTTCATCAAAAACAAAGTTTGTTTACAAAAAATCGATTTTTGGACCTAATGACAACTGGGTTTCTTGACTATTTATTTTATTCTGTACATACTATTTATAGAACAACTAGTTTAGAAGTTTCTAATTATTTTCTTAATCTTGAATTTTATTTATAAAAATAAAATTCAAAAAAATCATTATTTTTTTTAAATAAATAAAGACATAAAAAATAGTCAAAATTAAACGGTAGTATGTATGCATGTATTTATTAATATGTGTAAATAAGTGTATTAAAATCTATAAAAATTTACAAAACACTAATTTATTATTATATTAATTAAAAATATAAAAATAATACTCTATTTATTAAAATATTGAATTAAAATAATATATGCTATTTATCAAGTATATAATATATTTTTATTTATTTATATTTTATTTTTAAATCATAATATATATATTATTTATAAAAATAAAATATATTGTAATTTAGAAAATTTAATTATAATTATTTTTTGTTTTTTAATTATTTAAAATTATACTAATGACTTTTTATTATACAATAATTAATGAAATTATACATCAAGATTATTGTGGTGCTGACATGTGTCAGCATCATAACTCTCCTTCAACCTCGCGAATCTGTTGAAGTTCTCGTGAACAACCTCCATTTCACCTAATTATTTCACCTCGATTCAACACTCAAATCTTATTCTAATAAGTACAATCTCTTCACCTACCAATCACCTTCCACGCCTACCATCAGTTCTTCACTACCTCTCTTCCATCCTTCTATATAAACACTCGAAGTTGGCCAAACCAACTCAACTCCTCCAACAACCAGAAACACCTGATCCAACCTCCTCCTCCACTCTATTCCAGCCGCCTCGGGTGACAGACGATAGAGCTAACTGCCCCACGTGGAAGAAGGGACTTTGGTGGAGCGGTTCCAAGGCTCTTCAGCATTATATCGTGGCTATGTAACTACATAGAGCTCCGGGAAGCCGACCTGTTGAACGAGGACCCATGGTTCATTCAACCTTATTCCCAGGTATTTCCTCATCCCATTTCTATTTAATTTCTCAATTTTGTCACCGAATTAAAGTTTTTAATAGCTTCTTTAGAATCCTCATCATCCAACCTTCTATTCCAATAAATAACCAGCCCAATTTGATTCACTTTTACTTCAATTTCACGTCTGGAAACCCTATTATGATAACTCTATGTTGTGCAAGAACTACACTCAACCTGAAGCCGATTCATCAAGAATTGCATGGAACTTCTTGCTGGTTGATCATAGGTTGGAGATACCTTCATCCATCATCTTTAATTGAGGCCGATTTTTAGCAATCGAAGATCCAGAGCTGTGCCTAGCATCATCGGCTTCAAGAACCCTAGAAATCGATGCAACCATCTTTACCACCTTCCTTTCTTCGCAGGGGAGCTCAAAGGGGAAGGCATCCCCTTATGGCCCTACTGGAGCACCTCCATACAATCACGAGTTGCCGCATATGTCTACTGATCATCGTCGAAGACCAAATCTAGCACTGACGACCCCCAAGTTGGGGAAGAACATGAAGATCACCAGAAGATACAACTTGCTGATGCGTGGTGCCAACCAAGGTTCGAGATCGTGCCTCTGCATCTAATCCTAACCACATATTACGAAATAGTGGACGTTTTGCTTTGTAGGCCCTACCAAGTTTAGAAGTAATGCATCGACTCCAGATCTTTAGTTATTTGCATTTAGGTCCCTACATGGATACCTAATTGCAAATAAACTTCTTTTTCTTACATTTAGGTCCCTAACTCGGGACCAAATTATAAAGACTATTATCTTTTTCTTTTTCACTTATACCCTTAAACTGTGGACCATATTTGGACTTCATAGAGACGTTATTTTTTCTTTATTCTTATATGGTAGTTATCTAAGTACCCAAGCACACACAATTTTCACATATTTCATCATTGTTTTGCATCGTTTTGATTTTTCACATTTTGTCTTGTTTTGAGTTTTGTTTGTTTTGTCTCCTCGAGCACATGGCTCGCTTTTATTCGTATCGCCTACCTATATAGTATCACCTATTCTATATCTCACCTATGTCTACTATGTATTATATCATTTGCAAAAGCTATTCTTCATTTTAAAAATAAAATAAAAATCAAATCAGTTTATTCACTTTAACCATTATATAGAATAGTATATTACCCCATAGTCCACCTACTACATTGTATCATTATTTTTCCCAAAATTAGTTACTTGTGAACAAAAATAAAAATTACAAAATAAAAATAAAATAAAAATTTGCAAAATATAAAACCAAATAAAAACAACAAAAAGATAAAAACCACAAAATAACTCTTTTCGAAGAAGAAGAAAATAAAAATCACAAAAACATTCGATCTCAAAAATCCAAGTATACTTTCCGCCTCCTTGTGTTAGACCTAGAGACACTTACCTGGTTAATAATTAGTGAATATATAAAGACTTTTATTTCTTTTATTCATCTTTCATATTCTCTCTCTATTCTCTGAATTTTGTTTGATAGAGACGCTCTTCTCTTCCGTGGTTTACTACATCCAACATCAATCATCCATTTCTTTACTACAAAGGGAGGAGCAAACGTAATTTTGCTAGCATAATGAATCGTAAATGGTATCCCATGTTTGTCCCAAAACAACCTCAAAAGCATAATCATAAGCATCCATCATGATCTCGAAAGGCAGAGACTAATCGAGTGGATATCTAACATGTGCTTGAGTAATCAAATCTTTCAAATGATTAAAGGCATGGATAACTATATCATCAAATGAAATCAGTCTCCTTGCCTAATAACTCAGTCAAATGTCAGGTAATCTTACAAAAGTCTCTAATGAATCTTCTATAGAAACCGACATACCCCAGAAAAGACCTGACTTGCTTTAGTGCAGTAGGTGGCTCAAGCTTGGAGATCACTTCCACCTTGGTCGGGTCAACCTCCCTGCCTCGCTTGGAGATGACATGGCCCATCACTATTCCTTCATTCACCATGAAGTGACTCTTCTCCCATGAGAGCACTAAATTTACTTCACAACAATGTTGAAGTACTCTATCCATATATGTCGAACATATATCAAAGTTGTCTCCGTAGACTGATAAATCATCCATGAAAACCTCATGGAAACTGCCCACCATGTCAGTGTATACGACCAACATATATCTATGAAATGTAGCGGGGCATTATACAATCCGAATAGCATCCGTCTAAAGGCATAAGTCCCAAATGGATAGGTGGACATAGTTTCCTCCTAGTCATCAAGAGAAATAGTGACTTGATTATATCTAGAGTACCCTATTAGCCATGTCAGCCCCGGGCGAACCATATCTACAACAAATGTTATTGTAATCTTTGATATATCGATAAAAGCTATTGATTTGTTTCACTCCCATTTTGAGATTAGATTAATGAATGAAATATAATGTCCCTTAGTACAATCAGGGTTATGTACCATGACCATCTTAATGGTCATACATACGTTGATTCAATATTTGAATCATTGAGACTAGTTCATGGATGATATCTAAAGAGTTATATTAAGGACTCATCAAGCACCATCGAATGATTGTTAAGAGATGATCTCCAGTTAGAGAAGGAGATGGAAATCCTTCTCTATTGGTTGATATCTGATCGTCCTCTTGATGCAGATCCTTTGCAAAGGAATAGAAATTTGGAGGTGTCAGATATTTTTGGTAAAAAAGTTGACTTAATGAGATCAAGATAACCAAGACCAATATCATATATTGTAATGATATAGGCATGCATCCTCTGACCGAAGACATGTATTTCTATATATCTGGATATGTACATTTGGCAGATCTATAGGTTGATGATCTAATCAAGGTCTATACACCAGCGAGCTAGTGTGCATATGACAGCCCATGAGTAATACGATCTCTCAAATGGATCATTCAGGTTCAGTACTGAACTGGAAGACATGTGCTCACTCATGCAGTATTGGGACCAATCAAATTCCATGCATGGTCATCTTACTTTTAAAGCATGAAAAGAATTAGTAGGTATGATATATGCTTTTGGAAAGCATATGAACGATACAATTTCCCAATGATCTAATGAGAATCTTATTGATAAAACCCTAAAGAAGATTGTAAAAAAGTGATCTTAAACTTCGTGTTTATTCTAGGTCTTCCAGTATACATAAAGTATGGGTGTTAGGAATACTCGAGGGTGATGTGATCATAAACAATTGTATAACCATGACACTTCCATTCCGAGGGAGTGATGAAACTTGTTTGGATTTTAGTGACTCCTCTTAGTAGAGAAGTATTCTAATCTTAGTCCAAATGTTGAACATTGATCTAAATATGATTCAGATATGATGAGAAGATTAGATTTGCGGTTTTTATTTAATCAAATATCTTTGAGAGGTCCTCGAGATATGGATTTAAGATATGATCTCAATATCCAAGTAACTACATGTGGAACGTACAATCGCCCTATCCTTAACTCCAAGTATCCGTGGAAAAAACGCATTATTCTTGAAAGAGTTCAAGAATAATTCCATTGTTAAATTGTATATCTGAGTATTGAGAAATTGGTAATTAAATGTGATTTAATTATTATGAATAATGTGAATTTGATTCATATTATTAAAATGCATGAGAATGATTGATCCAAGATAATTAAATATGATTTAATTATCATGGATATGAATAGTGTTGATAGTACTATTCATATTAATCATATATATTATACAAGTGTTTTATAGTATATTAGAGAGAGCTATTTATAAATAGTATTTACAAATTAAATGTTGATGTGAATTGGATTCACATTGGACAATTTATTGAAAATACAATTTACATTTTATTTTGGATGTATGAACATGATTCATATTTTCAATGGCGTGATTTAAATTATTACAAAATAATTTGGATTTTTTGTGAAGAATTTTGCAATAAAAGTTGTTGCAAATAATGAAGGATTATGTGAGATACATGATCTCACATAATTGGAAGAGGGAAATCTCCTTCTATGTAAGGAGGGTGGACGGCCACCCTTGAGTTCTAAATCAAGGTGGTTGTATCCCCCTTAATTGGAAGGATCTTTGCATCCTTCCTAATCCTTCTATGCGTATTGATTTGATTGGATTAAATTATATTGATGGTTATTCAATATATTTAATTTAATTTAATTGTTGTTGTAAATTTGTACAACAAAATCTTGGTGATTGAATTAAAACACAAATCAATCTAAACCATTGATTTTGTGTGGCACATTGGTTGTGATCCATGGACTTCCAAAATATTATAAAAGAAGACCCAACCCTATCTCTTCTTTTACACAGGAGAATTTGCAAGCTCTCTCTCTCCCTCTCCGTCTCATTCTCATCACCCCCCTCAAGAGTGGTCATCCACCTCTTGACCTAGAGAGACTTGTCTTCGTCACTACGCTGTCCTACTGCCACATCGACCACTCGTGGATCTCCGTATTCCTTGGTGCTCCTTGCATGTGAAGAAAACCTTTGATTTCATGTGATGAAATCTGGAGATTCATTGCTTGGATCTTCTTCTTGGATTGCGAGAAGGATGCGTCTCATCAATATTCTCGCAAGTGTCTCCTCCGTCAAGTTGGGCTTGAGAAAGTTGTCTCTTACTTTAGAGACTTCGATCGCAACCACGCATTCCTATATATTCTTTGTGGTCTTAATGAAACAATTCAAGAAGTGTTCTCAGATAATGTGTTTTATCACTTTAAAATTTTTTAAATTCTGCTTCCCTGAGCGACTAGTATGAATAGTCGCTCCCGATTGCATATGATGTGTTCTTCATGCTTACATGATTTGCTAAGGACTAAACCCTAGCCATTATACCCATCCAAGAAGCATAAGCATTCCTTCACAGCAAGTCTTTCGACTATTTGGTCAATGAAGGGAAACAGAAAGTAATCCTTCTTGGTGGATAGATTCATGCATCAGTAATCTACACAGACACACCATGTTGTAGGTACTCTGGCCAGAATCTCCTCTCCTTTGCGATTCATTACAATCGTGATTCCGAATTTCTTTGAAACCACATGTAATGGACTTACCCATTTTGAATCAGAGATGGGATAGATGAACCTACATCGCACCACTTTGTGATTTCTTTCATCATAACCTCCTAGAGGTTAGGGCTCAGAAGACGCTGGAATTCATGAGGCGGCTTGCTGTCTTTTTCTAAGAAGATATGGTGTGAGCACAATGATGGGTTTATCCCATGGAGATCCATAATTTTGTAGCCTATCATCTTGTGATTTCTTTCTAGAACCTCAAGTAAGAGAGATTCTTGGTCCTTGGTCAGTTGAGAACTGATGATGATCGGGAACATGTTCAGCTCACCTGCAAGGAAGGCATACTTCAACGATGATGAAAATTGTTTCAGCTCTGGTGGGGTCTGAATCAGTTTAGTGGTAACCTCTGCAACTATGGTCGGTGTCAGACCTGTGACTATATACTGTCCACCATGGTTACCTCTAGATCTGAGTACAAAATATCACAACGATCGACGGTTAATTCATATTTTTCATATGGGGATGGAATAATTTCAAACAACTTAGTTAGCTCATCAACAAACAACTCATCCTCGAGGATAAGGGAAAACTCAACTGTGCTTTCCCGACCTTCCTCCTTGGAGAGGAATTCCTAGGTGTCAACATCATCGAAAGATAATGCAGTATCTCTAATCTCTTCTAGAAAATAATAGTCATCTGTTTCATTCTGTATAGGCTCATTCCCATCTGGTACTGACTCTACTAGCTTTGGTATTTGAATCATCTCGATCAGGACCTTATTACCATTTGAGTGAAAGGTAATATCACTAGTGATATAATCGACTACTGCTTTGGATGTTCGAAGGAATGACTGTCCTAGTATGATCGAACATGGAGCAATGATGTAGAGGTGACCATATCTAGGATTATGAAATCCACAGGGAATTGCATCCCTTGGACTGTGACGATCACATCCTCTAACAAGCCCCTTGGTTGCTTAACTGACCGTTCCGCAAACTGTGGAACCGTCCTTGTTAACTTGAGAGGTCCTGGCCCAAATTATTTGATCAGAGATGAAGGCAACAAATTAGAAGACAATCCACTATCAAGTAGGATGCACTGAAATTCTTGATTAAACACCTCACATATGATGAGAGGTGCTCCCCTGCACTTATTTTTGCTTGGGAGGTTCCTGATGGCACTATGGTAGCCATGGTCAAAATGTGTTTCTTTGCACGCTTGCATCAGCTCTGTCGTGGTTGACTCTTTAACGCACATGCCTCTTTCAATCGTTTCTTCACATTAGGCATGAACTCCATAATGTTTTACAATATTTCAATGATGAACGGATCAGACAAAGTTGTTTTCTTACTATTTTCATTTTTTTTGCATGAGGAAATGAAATATCTACATCATTAAAACACCATTTCCATTGATAATTGTTTCAGCTTGTACATTTGAATGATTAGGAGTACATCCATTAAAAATAGAGGGGGAAATGAAAATAGGAAATTCACCTTCGTCGGTTCGTACGGGCTCAGTTATTGGTGTTGGCATCTACATGGCTGCATCAGCTTGACCTTGGTTGTTATTTGTGAAGTTTTCTTTTCAATTTTATTCATTTTTTTGTATTTTCTAATCATTTTATGTTGTTCTTACTTTTTCTCCTCCTCCACAACTTGATGCGGGAACTGGTGACAAAGATTCACCCTGTGAAGCTTTATTCTTTCGTTTCACAATGGCAGATCGTTGTAGAGTCCTACCTCTCCTAAAACTAACTAAATTAGATAACATAAAAGATTTATTCATACACGACTCAATCTTAGATGGGACACTACTTTCTACCCATTCCTTATGCTAGAAGTTATTCGGATTGGCTTCGACATGTGCTGGAATGATGGTTTTCGTAGTGGTTAGATCGTCTAGCTTCTGGCACATTTCACATAAAACGCTTCACTAGCTGTGTCAGGCAGTCAAGGGTTGGATTCACTGGGGATGCCTCAATCTCTCAACAGGTTGCGCTCACTGACTTTGATATTGGTATGGAGGTTGTGCATGATAGTTTTGATAGTGATGAGGATGGTATTTCTAATAATGTTGTGGAAGGGGTACTGCTGATGATACTAAGAAGTAGGTTGATGTTGGTGGTACGATTGTTGGTAATAAGCTGACTGCTGGAAATTTGTCTCCAGTTGTTAGCATTTTGTGGAGATTGATGATGCGATAGTCAGTGCTGGTATGGCCTTCCACCATATTGTTGGTGGAACGGGTGTATAACGATGATCAACCCTATGGTTTTCCGCTAGGACTGGTCAATTGAGGATCATTTCTCTTGACGCCATTCACTTCTTAGATTTGTGGGGGCAGTGGAAAGAATGGCTTGACAAATGAGTGAGACTCGTGATGGTACGCTACCATCTGGTTTGCTGCTATTATGGTTGTGCCTGGTCGAGTGCCTGCACGTAGTACACATGCTGGACCGACTGTGGTTGCCTTAGACTATGTTGTAGACAGGCTTCCTTTGGCTTGACATATATCTCAGCAAACGAACTTGCAGACTGACCCGAGTTGATTGTGCTAACCAAGAGTTGCAACTGCTTGATGATTTGGTTGATCTTTTCCTGATATTTGGTCCTTTTGTTCGATCACATTTAATTTTTCTAAGTCTTGCGGTCATTTTTCATTTATGTCTACCTTTGAGAGATGGTTCCCAATAATGCTTAGTTGGAACTCTCGTCTCTTTCTTCTCCTTACGATGTGGCCATATGGAGGGGTTTCTGAGGGATCTGAGTATTTTTATGGATGGATCATGATGAAGATAGGGCGGTCAAGCCTTCGACCATCTCTTCAAAAATCTATATGATCCTCTGCATGCTTCATCCGCAAGCTTGTGGCTTTCCGGGTTTAAGCCCCTGAAAATGTTCTAGTCCAAACTGGTCTTCGAAATGTCAGGATGAGGGCACTTCTCCTGTAGATCTTTAAATCTTTCCCCTACCTCATGGATCGGCTTGTTACATCTGTGAGAAGTATGAAACTAATCATCGCATCTAGTTCAAGTGACCAAGGGATGGTATTTGTGCAAAAATACAGACTTCAATGTCTCCTAAGTCATCACGGCCTTCCCCAAATGATTGATCTAATAGAGAGCCTTATCTTGTATGTTAAAAGGTAAGTCAGTCATCTTGACTATATCCAACGAGATGTTGCAGTAGTGCATGGTTCCGCAAATATAGTTGAATTGTTGTAGATGAATGTAAGGCTATCCATTCGTGTTCCCATGGAAAGTGGGTAGAAGTGAGAGCAGATGAGGTTTCAGCTCAAAATGACCATGAATCTAAGGAGTCTAGATCCATTTGGTTATCTGTCCAGCTCCTGGATTATATGTTTTGAGAGTTAGTTTGGGTTACTCTCTCACCGCATCATCCCCTTCACAGTTCTCTCTGTCCCTCCTCATGTCATTAAGAATGTCTTGGAAAGCGACTTGTGCTAGAGCCTGGTCGGTCAACTGCTATTGAATGCCCTGGATAGAAGCGAGTAGCTGATTATTTACTTCATTTTGGTCTGGGCTCTGATTCGACAGTGGTCCCTTTCTATGTCTATGGGGAGCCATCTCTGGATCTGATTGTGTCTCGGGCTTCAGATCGGGTTCTTGGTATGCAATAAGAAAAATGCCCTGATCAGTTTGGAAACAAGCACTAGATGTGGTCAAGAGTTAAGAATGTCAATTCCGAACTTTATTAAAGATGGAGATGTGTATGGAGTTAGATCAATCTCCATCCATAAGAGAGCGAGTTAGGGACAAGAGTGATCCCAGTTTATTTCAGGTAAAAGAAGCGGGGAGTCTTGAGAGTGTTTAGCAAAGTAAGAATCGATCTCTCTGGAATTGCCACAAATTATTGGAGATGTCAGTATGAAGGAATTGATTTGGGTGTTCACGGAGTCTAGACTAAACCATCCCAGATGCAACATCTTGAAAAATAATAGGGAATGAGATGAGGAATAAGGAACACGATGATTTAAAAGGAATTAGAAGAGGCAGACAGAAGGCTAAAAATGTGAGCAGGGATGAAATGAATGATAAAAGAGAAGTAGAGATAGAGGGCGTAAAGGCACGATATTTTTGATCTTGACCAAGTTAAAACTAGTCAATAAAACCACAAAATAATGGTAGGTTCACCAATACACAGGTGAATCCATTAGAGTTCGACTATTATCTGGTAATTTTTATTGTTGTTATTCAGGAAATTTTGTGACAAGTCCTTATCGACTAACCTAGAGGAGAGTGAGTACTACTAGACAAGTGTCTTGTACTTCCCACTTCCTTTGTAACATGTAGCCTGTACATTTTTAAGGATCCTTGTTATTGGGTCTAGATCCGCTACTGGGCCAAAGAAGTAGAGGAAGGAGGTTGATCTGTGAATCAAATACTTCCCCCTTACAGGGTACACGGATGTGGCACGATGATACATGACCTGTCGGCGCATTTCCCCTATGCTCATTACTTCGGAAAAAAGCTACAATCAAACTCAGCACTACTCACCCACGCATCGATAGAAGTGCCAATATTTCGTGTATCCAGTCAACAAATAAGGCAGTACCCATGCTGGGATTTGGTCGCTAAATCTTAGGTTTGTACCTCACTCTGTCTGGAAGGGACCTGAAACCAATGCGGGCTTTATGAACCCAGTCCAATGAAGTCCATTAATCAATTTTAATTCTCATCAAGGTTTTCTTAGCAGACCTTTTTTATTTTTTAGGTTATCACTTATTTTGAATAAGGTTCATACAAACGCCTACCAAAATTTGTTATTCTTAATTATTCTAAGTCCATGAGGACATGAGGAGAAGTTGGAAAAGCTAATGCACAAGAAAACTATGAATGTGAATGCAAACTCAGAAATGTGTACCTTGCTCCAGCACTCTACATGTAATGTGATCCACACATAAATTTAAAGTAATCTATATGCAATGAGCGTGTTGAAATCGCCCTAAATAGGAATTGGTATTAGCGTGAAGAACCAATTGATTTGATTAAGTCCAAGCATAGTGAACTATAGGAACTTGGAATATAATTAGGCTTTGGACCTAATTACCAAGCAAGCAACCCTAAGATCTATGTGCTCAATCAGCGAAGATGTGAAATATAAGAAAGATGAAAAACACAACTCGTGAGAAACAATAGGAAAATAGAGGGGAAATAGGGAGAATAGAAGAAGAAAAGGATGAAAATCGTAAAAAAACTGATGAGGTCCCCCATGTGAACAGACACCTGATAAAATGGACATCACAAAATTCTAATTGTCCAGAGTCTGAGTCTTATATTATTACAGACCAAAAATAAGTCTCTCTCTCACCAAATACAAATTAAATCTAAACTACAACTGTTCTTTATAGCTCCTGGTTTTCCTTTGCTGCTCTCCCATGCCGGCTAGGCTGAATAGCCAGCCCTCTGCTTCATGTCAGTATTTAGGTCCTCCTAGGAAGTCCACCCTCAATCCATGAGCCCTCACAACAAGGTTAAATAAGAAGGGGGTCAGAACAATTTATAAAATATAATTAAAAAGAAATAAAGACAGAATAAAAGTAGAAAATGTATCAAATAAGAAAAATAAACAATCTATATTCTGTTGCCCTTAGCAATTCCGCCATTTGGTGAATCGACTGAGCCAGTCCATTAGGTTAACAAGCTTGCCTAGCAATCGATGTGTGATCGACCTCAATTCAACCAACAATTAACCCACGAATAGATAAGAGATCAATAAATATGAAGTCAATTAAATTTATTATAACTCTACTATAGATGTGTATAGGGAAAAGTATGGTCAAGTGTCGAACTTAGGGAGCAACCTATATAGATTGGGGATCAATATTAATTATTTCTAATTATTATAATTCCTTTTTTTCCTTTTTGTATTTTCTTTCTTGTTCTTTCTTTTTTTGTAGGTTTTTAGTTATATTTTTTATGTATTTTTAAATGTTTTTTATATTTTTATATTTTTATATTTTCTTTTATTTTAGAAAAATTTTGTATCCCTTTTTCATTTTTAAAATAAAATATATAATTATATATAATAATAAAGATATTATAGATAATATAACTAATATATAAGGTATATAGTATATATGGCATTAAATTTTTAAATATAACAAAATATAGTCAAAATACATAAATAAAGTATTTTTGTGATTTTTATATTTTCCCTACTTTTGGTAATTTTTATAGAAATTTTACCAAAGTTTACATATTTTTAAAGTAAATATATCAAAAAAAGAACAGATTAATTATTCGAGATTGTTTTAGGTTTAATAGATATAAATATATCCAAAATAAACCTAAAATTATTGTAATATAATATATATAATAAATAAAAATTCAGAAATAGAAAGTGATATTTTTGGGATTTTGAAATATTTTCTCCAAATTTTTATGAGGATTTTAGGGTTTTGTGATTTTTAGGTTTTATTTTTTTTACTTTTTTGGGATTTTTGGATTCATGGTAGATATTATACTAATATAGATAATATAATTTTTTGGGAATTTCGGTAATGTTTTCTAATTTTTATGTGGTTTTCTAATTTAAACAAGGAGAAAATGTGTGGTTTTGTGATTTTAATGAATAGTGAAATTAACTAAAATTCCAAATAAAAATTAGGCATGGATAAGCATGACAGCAGACATTTTGATAAAGTTTCCTACAATTTTTTAGCAATAAAAATATTTAATATGACCAATATTCATAAAATAAACAACTACAGTTTATAGGGACCTTATTCTAATTTATATAAACATTAAATGTATTTAATAATAGGTCGAAAAAGTTGAATGGCATACATGCAAAATTTACAAGGCCTCATGTGTCGCTACACGTGAGGCAGAAGGACCTAAATGTAATTATGAGAAACCTTAGGGTCTTTTTTATAAAATATCTTTACACATAGTTAAATATTTACAAGATTAAATATTAAATCAGAAAGAAGAGGGTTTACTGAAATATACTCACTAAAGTGCGTCATCAGATGATTGAGTAGGTGCCACATGGGTGTCACTTAAGTGATAAATGCTCCTGATCGCCTGATACCACTTGGTCGATGATCGGTCTGGATTAGATCCTGGGCTCAATCGAATGACTGAAGCAAAGCTTGATCTAACGGCTACTAAAAGAACTGCGACGGAGTAGTGATCGTATGATGGTTGCTCTTCCCCAAGAACAGGGAAGACCATCTCATTTTCCGAGCTTTGTTCCTTCGATTCTGACACCTCCTACCTCCTTCCTTGATTATAATTAGCACAATGAAATAATGATGTGTCACCGTAGCTGATGGATGCTTCGAAAGAGTCTAGATCTCACTGCAAAGAGATTTGGAGGTTGAGACACCTAGAGTTGCTTGTTATGAGTTAAATACCCTTCAAAAAGGATATCGGGGACTTTATCCTGCACCAAAATGTTCTAGGCTCGAGGAAATTGTCTCTGACCTATTTATTAGGTGGATTGGAGCAGAAATGGCATGAAGCAGATAACCTCTAGTGATTGTGGTGGAAAGAGGTCGAATGATTTTGATTCGTGCAGAATCAAGGTGACCTAGGTGGTTAAAATCGATGGAGAAGCACCAAGGTCGAAATGAGGTGATCATTGAGTGGATATAGTAGGTGAAATATGATGAACAGTGGCCAAAGCTTCTAAGCTTCGACGTATTGTGATTTTGCGATTTTAGCTAAAATACAATGAAATCTGCTGAAATAAAGGACAAAGCTATACTACAGAATGAAAAACAAAACAAAAATGACTGAAATAAATAGCTCACTAGATTAGATCGACATGGGAGCAGTGTTTCGTGAAAGCTAGTCTGACGAGGGGTTGAATCGCCTCCACCTCCCTTCTCCTCACCTCAAATCGTCGAGGCTATCCTCTTGCCACAAGGGAGCAACTCCAGTGTCTATTGTTAGAGGTTATGGGTGGATAGGGAGTGACTAAAAATGAATTGAAGTTGTTGGAGGTTGTTTTATAACAAAGGCAAAAGGGTTACATGATCCACTTATTTTAATTCACTCAAGGGATTTATGATGAATCTAGGGTGATGGCATAATGGAGGGTCATGTAGTGAAGAGTGCTCATGAAGGAATCGGGGCACATCGAGTAGTGTATTAATGGATAAAAAATAGAGAAGATCATAGGATAGGTGGCTCTGATAGTCGTCGGAATGAAGACTGGATAGTTGACTAGTGATCGAGAAAAGTAGGTCTTGATTGGTCCACGTGGACCAAGTCAGAACAAAACATGAACTAAATCCCTTAGTAGTTCATTAAAATTAATAAATTATTTCATTAATTAAAATGTAAAACATAAAATTCTAATTATGTAAACTATTTTATGGTGATTTTTATTTATTTTTACACTTTGTTTGTAGGATGCTATACATATTTACATATTTTTTATTTTCAATGATTTTATGTACATACACACATAATTGTATGCCTATACATTATGTGTATAGTATATCTATATATTTTATGGTGTTATTTATTTTATTATCTTTTCAGTTATATCATTTTGTATTTATTATTGTAATATATATTTCAAATAATATATACAATTATTTAATATAAGAAGAGTAAAAATGTAATGAAAAAAATTATGAATAAAATATACAGATACCTAGTACAATGGGACCTCAGATAACCAACTTTTGCATCTTAACTCCATTTTCAATGAGACCATCTTCATTAGATAGATAATTTGATTCTAAATACAATTAAGGTAAGTTTGGTGCATTTTGAGTTCATATGGAGAAAATATTTATATGTGGGGTTCAGTTTGTGACTTTTTCATCTGTGTATCCCAATTGCACTATGGATTATTTTTGTTGTCCATTATTTTTATATTTTCTATACATTTTTATGTACGAGTTTCATGTTGAACATTTTATTATTTGAGTATGCAAAATATAGAATAAAATGGTTTTAAAATAGTTATTTTTTTACTAAAATTAGGATTCATATATATAATATCTGGCCCGTATCTCCCCCTACTTTATTCCTTATTGACCTAGTCAATATTGACTTGGTTTCAGAGTTTAGGATCATTCACTATCTTTGATACATTTATTTTTCTTTTCTTTCTTTATTCTTTTTTTATTTAAATACAGGTAATTATGTTTTGATTACAGATGAATAAAGAATCTTAATTTGTACAAGTTATTAATATTTTCAGGTATTTTGATATGGATTTAAAGACAAAATGAAAGAATAAAGGTAGATGAATGGCTATTCATCAAGTTCTCACTAGGAAAACCCTTGTCCACTTACTCTTTCATTTATCTGAGAATATCTTCAACATTTCATCGAATAACCACACCTTCTGACCTGGTTCGAAAGTCTTTCTTCTGATGTGCTTGCCATGCCAATGTTTGTGTTTCTCCTTGTACATCAGGCTATTGTCGTAGGAATAGCCTCAGAATTCTGGGAGTCTATTCATATCAAACTTTTGGTTCTGACCACTAGTCTATGAGTCCAAATTGCAGATATTCACTGCCATAAAAGATTTGTGAATGAGTTTCACTGGTAGATGGCAAGACTTTTAAATACAAGGCGATTGTAAGACATACCAAAAAGAGACTTATAGGTTGTCCAATAAGCCCATAGAACTGAGTCGAGCAACTAAGACCAATTCTTCCTATCCGACCTAATAAGTTTTTGCAAGATAGTCTTGATCTCCCTATTGGATAACTCGACCAAGCCATTTGATTGTAGCAGGTAAGGAGATGTAACATGATGATCGATACTATACTCCTTCACAAGTTTCTTGACTTCTTTATTTATGAAATGTCTACCCATCTAAAATTAAGATCTTAGGAACCCCGAACTGAAAATAATGTTGTCCTTGAGAAAGTGACAAATTATACGACTATCAGCAGATTAGGCAGTAATAGCCTCCATCTAAGAATTCATGTAATCCGCGATAAGTAGGATGTATTCGAATCCTTGACTATTAAGAAATGGACACATAAAGTCAATGTCTCAAGCATCATAAACATCTGAGATCTGAATAAATTTGAGGGGCAACAAATCTTTGGAACTAAGGGTTCCTCCATTTTCTGGCAATCAATGCAGCCTTTCACATATGTTGCAGCATCCTCGAATAGTGTAGGATACCAGAGGTTACACTATAATACTTTCACTACCATTCTACTGATAAAATGGTGTCATCTAGATTCGAGCATATGATAGTACTCGAGGACACCGGTGTACTCCACCTAAGGAATGCACCGACACCAAATGCAATCCACACCTTCCCTGAAAAGGTATGGATCTTCCCATTGGTAAAAATGAATATAAAATAGAAAATTTCCCTTCTTTAATCTTGTCCAATATTGTGGAACTTTAGTAGAAATGATATAGTTCACAATATCGGCATACGAGGGAGAGAAGCAACACTAAGAATTAATTCATTGGGGAAAGTTTTATTGATCGGTATGTGGCTCATTAGAGTCTTTGAACATTCAATTCTTTATAGAAGTTTTTCTACCACATTCTTAACTTCACGTTTGACTCTAATTTCCACATCAAATTCCTAGAGGAGAAGTATCCATCAGAGTAGATGTGCCTTGGCATCCTTTTTCTGTTGTATGTAATAGATAGGAGAGTGGTCAGTATAAACAATTACCTTGGAACCAAGAAGAGGGGATATGAACTTCTCAAGGGTGAAAATAACTGCCAGTTGATCTTTCTTTGTAACTGTATAATTATTCTATGCATCATCTAATATTCTGCTGGCATTGTAGATGGCAAAGTTCAATCCCTCCATGACGTCGTCCTAACCCAACCCTTATGGTGAAATCTGATGCATCTGACATGATCTTGAATGGGACAACCAATCTAGTGGTTGTAAAATGGGGGTTTGAGTGACAAGCTCTTTCAATTGAGTAAAGGCTTGGAGGACTTTCATTGAAATTGGTCTCCTTACCTAGCAATTCTTTAAGATATTGAGCAATTTTTCTGAAGTCCTTGATCTAGAAACCAACATGACCCGGAATGGCCTCACATTATTCATTGTACGTGGTGGCTCAAGTTTTACAATGACATCCACCTTTGTCAGGTTGACCTTCATACCTCATTTGGATACGACATAGCCCAGCACAATTCCTTTAGTTACCATGAAGTGACTCTTTTCGCATGAAAGAACTAAACTGACTTCACAACATCTCTTAAGTACTCGGTCTAGATCTGTTAGAAAAGCATAAAAACTATTACCATAGTCAAGAAATCATCCATAAAGACCTCGAGAAAACTACCCACCATGTTGGCAAAAAACGGCCAACATGTACCTCTAGAATGTAGCTTGCGTGTTACATAATCCAAAGGGAATCCTCATGAAAGCAAGTTTCCGAACGGACAGGTAAAAGTGGTTTTCTCTTGATCCTCAGGAGCGACTGCCATTTAATTGTACCTACAGTACCCGTCCAAGAAGCAAAAGAACTCTTTTCCTACAAACCTTTAAAGAACTTGCTCAATAGAAGGTAGAGGAAAGTAATCCTTCTTGGTTGTTGAATTCTTGCGCTTGTAATCAACACAAACATGCCATGATGTAGGTACTCAAGTAGAGATCTCCTCTCCTTGGTAATTTGTAACCATCATAATTATGGATTTCTTCAGAACAAGTTCAATGGACTAACTCATTTTGAGTCGGAGATGGGATAAATGAAGCCAACCTCATACCAATTCTGTATCTCCTTCATGACTACGTCCTGAAGATTAGGGTTCAACCTTCTTTGAAATTCGTGAGATGGTTTTGTAATCATCATCTAAGTAGATATATTGTGAACATAAGGTTGGATTTATCCCTTAGAGATCAGAAACATTCCAACCAAGAGCCTTGCACTTCTTCTCTAGAATCTCTAGCAAGCGAGACTCTTGATTCGTGCTCAATCTACTAATGATGATGACCGGATACATATTTGGCTCACCCGTAAGGAAAGCATACTTCAGATCTGCTGGAAGCAGCTTTAATTTAGGTAAATTCTGAGACGGCTTCATAGTGACTTCTGAAACTAAACTAGTTAGTGCATGATCGACAGATAATACAATATTGTTCACCTATGTCACTCATGCTTCAGATAGTACTGTACCAAAATATCTTCAACAATTTCTTCTTGTTCGATTTGGCATGAATCATCTTTGAATAAATCGATTAGTGCTTCTGAATCAATCTTCCTGTAGGTAAAGGAGAAAGAATTGACTGTGATATCCATGTTCTCCATTATGAAGAGGATTTCCTATGTCAAAATGTCAATTAGTGAAATACATGGTTCTCTGATCTGTTCGACAATATCACAACCTTCTGCAGTCAGTTATGGCTCTCTTTTCTCAGATGTTCTCTCCATTGCTTTTGGCTTGGTGATCATGTCCACTGTGAATTTTTCACCACATGATCGGAACGTGTTCTTTCTAGACCCATAATCAATTACTGCTTCGATTGTTCAAAGGAACGACTGACCAAGAATAATCAAGGTTTGGAATAAAAGTGAAGGGGAACCCATGTCCAAGACAACAAAGTCTATTGGAATTTCATATCCTACATGAGTATGCTAACATCTTCAATAAACCTCTGGGTCATTTAATCTATCGATTAGCAAACTGAAGGATCATGTGTGTGGGCTTAAGCAAACCCAGCTCGAATTCTTGAAGCAATGATGTGGAAATGAGATTAATGGAGGAAGCGATATCAATCAAAGTTCACTCAAAGATTTGATCAAATATTTCACATTTGATTAAAGGTGCTCCCTTGTCTTTCTTCTTTGCTAGGAGGTTATTGATCGCGTTTACGGTATCCATGGTTAATATGTGTTTCTTTGATCTGCAACATCAGTTTTTGAGGGTATAACGCTTTGATGTACATGCCCCATTTAGTCCTTTATTTACAGAAGGCATGTATTCCATGGCTTTCAGTAATGGCATTTCAAGAAAAAATTTCTGAATAATTTTCACAATTGCAGGATTAGACAATGCATTTTTCAATTTTCTTTTTCCAGAATTTTTCATTGCATCAGGAAAAAGGATTATTTGTAGAACGGAAAGCACAGTTCTTATTTAAAACTGAATCACACTTTAAAAATGATTGACTATAAGGTATGAAGTCATTCAAAATAGGAGGAAAATCAAAAGAAATAGGAGCTTCGGCTTCTTCTACTAGCACGAGATCGACTATTGATGTGGCTTATCCTTGGCTAGATCAGCTCTGCCTTGCATGTTATTCTATTTTTGTAATTTTTCTTCATTTTTTATATTTTTGGATGATCTAATGTGGCTCCTCCTTCTCTTCCTTATTCACCAGGACCTGTTGTTAGATCGGTTGATGTAGAAGACGATGACTCCCTAGTTAAAACTTTATTCTTCCTCGTGCAGCTGCAAACGGCTACAAGTTCCTATTTCTCCTGAGAGTCAACAATGTTAGATAACATAATTGAATCATTTATACCTTACTCATTAGGATTGGAGGACATATCACAAGCTACCTGCTATTTATGCTTGAAGTTGTTGGGGTTGGCCTCAACCTGCGCAGGGATGATCGTCTTGGGTGTAGTCAGGTCATCGAGCTTATGGCTCATATCTATTAAGCTCTTCACTTGTTGAAACAAATAGTCTAAGGCTAGGTTGATGGGTGTGACCTCTGATGGTTCAGCATGCTAACCATGCTGAGATTGTTAGTGATGCTACGGAGGCTCTGCTGATTATTCTTTGAAAATAGAGAGGAGGTTGATGTTGATAGTACTGAGGAGGAGGGGATACTGCTTTTGATATGAAGAGGCCGGGTAATGATGACATGATTGCTGCTGGCAGTACGCTAGTTGTTGATAATTTTGTCTCCATGTTTGAACTTGTGGCAAAGACTGGTGGTTCTGAGGCTAATCCTGGACAAACTTCCTACCATGAGATTGGTGGTACAACATAATGGTAGAGGATTAACACGGCTGATATCAGCCAGGATGTGTTAGTTGTGAATCATTGTTCTGTATGTCGTTCACCTCATGAAGCTGGGGTGGAGGTGGGAAAATGATTCGACATAAGAAGGTTGGGCTCAGGATGGTAGACAACCATCTATTGCTACGGTGGTCCTTGATTGGGTGCTTGCATATAATATACGTGCTAGACTGTTGATGGTTGCCCTTGACTCTACAGTTGTGGTTGCTCCTCGGCTAGATAGAAGTCTCGGCTAGTGAGCTCACAGACTGACAAGAATTGATTGTGCTAACCAGCAGCTCTTGTTGCTTTGTGATATGGTCAAGCTTGTCCAGATTCTTTGTTCTTTGTTTGATCACAATAAGTTTTTCAAGGTCCTATGATCATTTCTCTATTATGTTTATTTTGGACAGGTGTCTACCAATAATACTCAGGTTGGAGCTCTCAACCCTATCCTATTCATGGGATGCCTCCATGTGATAGTTTTGTGATGGATCTGTGGTTGCTTGTGGTATGCACGAGATGAAGATA